>ML277017.1:214723-240574 GCA_005239495.1 Nicotiana undulata | reverse complement strand
TGAATTCAAACTCTAACCTCTTATCAATTTGCAACCTTTTCGCTTTAGGAGACAACCTCTTAGTTCCCAGATAATTCACATAACATGTTATCTCCTACGCATGGACTCTTCACGTGCCAGTGAGTCTGTTTCACTATGATAGCCTGATGTACCTGGTTCAACTTGGTAGACATTTGTCAATCTTCAAAACTATGAAGTGACTTGGGTCAACAAATTCCCCCTTTTTGATGATGACAAACCCTGTGCTTAACCCTGTACATTCTTCAAATACTTTGTATGGTTTTAAGCATTTATCATAGGGAAACCAGGTTCATTAGATTATAAATATCACTTTGATTTTTTTTTAGAAAAGCACACTATACACTATCTTCCCCTTTTTGGCATCATCTAAAAGTTGCAAAATGATAAACTTACCAGAGTTAATAACAATTACTCATGGCCATTTGAGGCAACTGCAGGTGCAAAACATGATTAATCATCACAAGAAACTAATAAATGTAAGCTAAATAAGAAATTGAGACAAGTCAATAACAAAACAACAAAATTCATTGATAGGATCGTAATTCAAACACCATACAGTCAAAAATAAAAAAACAACCATAACCATGAGCAAAACAGAGTAAAAAAGAGAAACATAACAAATCCCGGACTGGGTCATAGATGAGGTTGTGGTGGCTCTGGACATCCTAAGGTTGGGTAGGTGCAGATGAGGTTGGGTTCTTGGCTTGAAGGAGAGACATCATTTGGTGAAGAACACCTTCATTTTTCTCCTTCTCCTTTGCTAGTTCAACTCTGAGAGCATCTCGCTCAGCTTCCATCTCATGAATGCGAGATTTCAATCTAAGGATCTCCTCATCCTTCATCTCTCCTTCCTGCACCAATGACCTTACTTTTCTATTGACATGCTGCTTCCTAGATGAACCAGGTTCATCTTCCGGAACATTGACAGTATAATCATAAGTCAGCAAAGTGTTCTTCCCAAAATAATCCTTAGCATTAGCCATCTCAGCTTTCTTCACAAGAACCTTAAAGTGAGCAAGTATAGTTGTCAGAATAAAGCCATAAGGAATAGCATGTACTTTGGTTCCATTCACAACTCTGTCCAAGAGTTGAATGATGAAAGCTGGCCAGTTGATCTGCTTTCCCTATACAAACACTCAATCAAGGTGAGGTCCATGTAATTGGCGATGTGCCTTCTTTCTTTTCTGGGCAGCAGGAACTTGATGACAAATTCAAGGAATAGCTTATGTTGGGACCTCATTTCACTCTTGAACGCCGGCCTGGGCTCAGCTTCCTCCTCATTCTAACAAAAGAATCTAGTGATGTTGAGAGCTGAGGCCATTCCATCAAGACTAGGCCATCTTTTCCTAGTGTAATCATCGTAGCCTTCAACATGTATGTTCAGAATCTCACCTAGTTCCTTTGCATCAAAAGTGATCTGAATGCCCTTGACTGTGGAAGTAACCCTCCCATCCTTCAAGACTGCATTACCCATGAACTTTACCAGTTCGTTCCTTGCCAGCCTTCCTTCCATGCGAAGGACTATGTCCTTCCACCCCTGCACATCCAATGTGTCCAGTAGGTATCGCATCCTAGGTTCCTCGAGATCTTTCAATAACTTTCCATCCAGAATTGTCCTCTTACTGAACATTGTGACTCTATCAGTCTCCTCACCAACGTCCTTCTCATCTCCTCCACTCCACTCTCTATCTTCTTCTTCAACAACTAATACTTTCTTTGCCTTGGACCTGGATCTTTTAGCAGTACTTGAGGGTGTGGCAGACACAACAGCTGACTTCCTTGAAGAAGCCTTAGCCTTCTTGGGATTGGGTGTCTCAACCACAACTGGAGCAAGCTGCTCATCATGTGGGACCAGGTCCAACGATTCATCATCCATATCAACAGCCTCAACATGCTCTCCTACTTTGGCTTTTCCCTTTGCAGCTTTCTTTTTCTTGCTCTCTCTCAGAGCCTTTTCTAATTCTTCTTCTTGTCGTTGTACAACACTCCTAGTAGCACACACCTTTGGGGCAGGATCATAAGCAGACACTTGAGCTTTTCGTTTCTTGGAAGAAACAGGTGATTTAGCTTTTCTGGACTTGAGAGATCTTCTCTTTTTGGGATTGTATGAGTCTCCCAACCTCTGCAGCATCTCAACTAGTGTTTCCTCTATAGATTAAACAGGTTCATCTATACCCTGTCTCAAGCTCTCCAACCCCGCTGCTGCTTCCTCAGCAACATTTCCCCCTAAATCTATGACATTTTCTCCAACATGATCAGGAACGGGACCACAAATAGCCAAGGGGGTGCCGTCCTCCCTAGATCCCCTTACAAAACCTCCGTATCCCTCACTCTAAAAAATATTTTCTCTTCCTAATTTTCTACGCCTATATGGCACTTCAACATCAACAACGGACCCAACCAACACAAACCTGTTCTCAGTAATAGCAGGTTCAGAACTAACCTCAAGATTTCCTTGCTCAAAACTGGATGAACCAGGTGCTTCATCCTCATTTGCTGATTTGAAAGATTCACTTGATGATTCAGACTCATTCTCCTGTCCAGCCTGTAGAATTTCCTCGAAGAATCTTGCACGAGAGCCATAGGCAACCGTTTTTCTGGAAAGAACTTTCACACGACGAGCCCTGGGGGATGGGTTAGGGTTAGGTGTGGGTTCAAGAACTGGGGGATTTTCAGGGGTTACAGATACTTCTGGATATTGAGATCTATACACAGATGGAGAATTAGAATCAGACTCATAAAGTCCTCCATCGTAATCACGATTTTGTGATGAAGAAGATGAAGAAGCAGAAGGTGGTGACGACATTGTTATGAACGTTTCAGCAAAGACAAAAGGTTGATCAGTTTTGGTTTGAGATAAGTGAGATGAACTTGGTTCGATGGTTTAGTTATGAAGAAGGGTGTAATGATGACCCTTTTATAAGATTTGGCTGAGAAGTTTACAATGGGCAAAATATTTACTCAAGTGGAAGTTTAATCGATGCAGGACTTACATTGATTATACAGTTACAAACCCCCTAAAAACTAGGCTAATTAAGTAGAGATGAGACTACTTGAAACTGGTTCAATTTGGATAAGTACTAGGAATTTGAATTGAACCAAATGTAGATAGAGTTCTGCTCATGTATGACTGTAATTAATTTAATAAGTATATGGAGATGAGTACGTACCTTGTCAGTCAGATGAACCAGCATGGATGAACCAGGTTCATCTTGTTAAAATCTTTAATTTGCCTCAATTTACAAAGATAGAGAAACATCATTAGCACCAAGGAAATCATATTAATACATGGCCAGAGAGTATGGCAATAAAGACATGATACAGAGCAATGATTAGTCTGGTTAAGTACCTAAGTTAAGTTTTCTAGCCAAATTTCTTTTTTTCATTTTTTTCATTTTTCAATTTTTTTTTTCATTTTTCAATTTTTTTTTTCATTTTTGTCTTTTCAATTAGGTGATCTTAATCATCCCTAATTCAAGACTGTTTCTCTCAAAATGCTCCCTACTGGATTATATTTCTTGGTGGCCCAAGAAACAAGGCAGGAGCCCAAAAAGTGAGCCATTCCTAAGGTACTTTTCCTGTCAATCAGGAAACCTACGTAATCAGCATCAGCATATCCTATAAGGTCGAAATTACTACCTTTAGGATACCAAAGGCACAAATCAGTGGTGCCTTTCAGATATCTTAAAATTCTTTTCACTGCAGTTAGGTGGGACTCCTTTGGATTTGCTTGAAACCTAGCACACAGTCCTACACTGAACACAATATCAGGCCTACTGGCAGTGAGATATAATAGAGACCCAATCATCCCTCTGTATAGCTTTTGATCAACAGATGAACCAGGTTCATCCACATCTAATTTTGTAGCTGTGGATATCGGGGTGTCTATTTCCTTTGAGTCCTCCATTTTAAACTTCTTCATCAGTGCTTTCACATACTTTTATTGATGGATCATTGTTACATTTGGGTTTTGCTTGATTTGCAAGCCTAAGAAGAAGTTTAGCTCACCCATCATGCTCATCTCAAACTCTCTTTCTCATAAGTGTAGCAAATTCCTTACTCAGTTTTTCAGTAATTGCCCCAAATATAATATCATCCACATATATTTGCACAACCAGGATTTCTTTACCCTTTTCCTTTAAGAACAAGGTGTTGTCAATTTTGCCTCGTTTGTACCCATGTTTTAACAGGAATTTTGATAGCCGTTCATACCATGCTCTAGGTGCTTGTTTGAGACCATAGAGAGCCTTGTCAAGTTTGTATACGTGGTCTGGTGACTCCTTGCTTTCAAAACCTGGAGGCTATTTGACAAATACATCTTCCTTCAAATAGCCATTGAGAAAGGCACTCTTAACATCTATGTGATAGAGAGTGAATTCCATATGTGCAGCAAATGCTATAAGAAGTCTGATTGCCTCCAGTCTTGCCACTGGGGAAAAGGTCTCATCATAGTCAATTCCCTCTTCTTGACTATACCCTTGAACAACCAGTCTGGCCTTGTTTCTTGTAACAGTTCCATCCTCATCGAGCTTGTTCCTGAAGACCCACTTTGTGCCAATCACTGATCTGTCTAGTGGCCTGGGTACCAAGTGCCATACTTGACTTCTTTCAAACTGATTCAGCTCCTCTTGCATGGCATTTACCCAATCAGCATCTTGTAGGGCTTCACCAATGTTCTTTGGTTCGATTAAGGATAGGAAGGCATCAAACACACACATATTTTTCAAGGAGGCTCTTGTTTTGATTCCGGATGACAAATCTGTTATGATGTTCTCAAGAGGATGAGAACTTTGATATCTGTGTGGTTTGAGCGCCAATTGTTCACTTCTGGATGATTCTATGGTGTCTTGGTGTTGTGGCCAGGTGTAAGTGTCCAATCGTGAAATCAAGAATATATTGGCCTAGAAAGTAAATGTTAACCGGGATGATTGGTCTTGTAAGCTTGATGAACAGGATCAGGGCCAAGATTCACATGTTGAGTTCCCCCTGTCATGTTGCTTGGGTTAGTTGGACCTGGTCCATCACCTGTTCCATCTTCCATGGCTGCTTCAATGTGTTCACTGCTTCTCACCAGTCCAAGCTCCTCATCTTCTAGTTCATGTCTCTCAGAAAGAGTGTTAGTTTCATCAAAGACAACATGCACACTCTCTTCCACACACATAGTTCTTTTATTGTACACTTTATAGGCTTTGCTATGTGATGAATATCCCAAGAATACTCCCTCATCACTTTTGGGATCAAATTTACCTAGGGAATCTTTGCCATTATTGTGCACAAAGCATTTGCATCAGAAAGCCCTAAGATGGGATATGTTGGCCTTTCTACCTTTAAGTAATTCATAAGGAGTCTTCTCTACCAGTGTCCTGGTCATACATCTATTGATTATATAGCAAGCAGTGTTTATTTCTTCTGCCCAGAAGCTGAGTGGTAGTTTGCTAGAAAGAAGCATGGTTCTTGCCATGTCTTCAAGAGTTCTATTTTTTCTTTCCTCAACCACATTTCGCTGTGGTGTTCTAGGGGCAGAAAAGTTGTGATTGATACCATGTTCATCACAGAACTCAACAAACTTTGCATTCTCAAATTCAGTACCATGGTCAGATCTTATTGATGCTAGTTGATGTCCTAACTTATTTTGAGTTTTCTTAACAAATGAGGTAAACATGTCAAATGCTTCATCCTTATATGTCAGAAATAAGGTCCAAGTGAACCTTGAATAATCATCAACTAGCACTATCACATATTTCTTACCACCTTTGCTCAGAGTTCTCATTGGACCACACAGATCCAGATGAACCAGTTCCAACTTCCTGGTGGTACTGATCATTTTCTTACTTTTGAATGAGGATCTTACCTGCTTCTCCCTTGCACATGCCTCACAAACTTTGTCTTCCTTGAACTTAATGTGAGGGAGTCCCACCACTGAATCCTTCGAGACTAATTTGTTAAGCTGATTTAGACTTGCGTGGCCAAGTCGTTTGTGCCAAAGAAGGGGAACACTGTCCAAAACACTCAAGCAAGTGAGTTCACTTTCAGACAATGTGGACAAGTTTATGACATAGATATTATTCATTCTCATTCCCTTTAAAACAATCTTGTCAGTAAGCAAGTTAATCACAAAACATTTTGTGGAAGTGAAAGCAACCAGGTTACCTCTGTCACACAATTGTGACACACTGATCAGGCTGTATTTCAAGCCATCTATCAAGTACACATGTTCGATGGAACGTGTGTCATCCTTACCTACTTTGCCAACCCCTATAATTTCACCTTTCTTTACATTTCCAAAGGAGACATTTCCTCCTTTGAGGTTTTCAAGTGAAAGAATTATTCCTTGTTCCCCGTCATATGCTTTGAGTAGCCACTATCCAAAAACCAAATTTGGCTAATTCCTCTCACTTGTACCTACAAAAAGGAAATCAGGGGTTAGTTTTAAGAACCCAAACTAGTTTGGGTCCTTTTCTATGAGAGAATGGATGAATTAAATTTTTTCTGGCCCAATTTGGTAGACAATTTTCTTTTTAACAAACCTCTCATTTTTTCGGCTGGCCTGCTCTATTGCAGTGCACTCAATTTTGAAGTGACTAGTCTTACCACAGAGGGTGCAGATTTTATTTTCAGGAAGAGTGAGATACTTGCTTTTGGGATCCCACTTGGGCAATTGACTACCAAAGCCAAGCCCCCTTCGGTTGCTACTGTGATTCTCTTGAAGCCATGCCAAGTCATTAGAGGATTTATTCCATTTACAAGTTCGATCTAATTCATGTTTGACTTTTCCAAGTTCTTCTTTAAGTGTTCTTATCGGTTCATCCTTGGCATATATCTTATCTTTTAGTTTTCCCATATTTTCTTCCAACATGATATGAGAATGATTAACAACCTTTTTACTGGATCCTAGCTTCAGTTTTAAGTTATCAGATTTTAGCTCTAGAATCTCAGTTTCAAGTGGATGAACCTGGTTCAACAAGACAGTGTTTTTCTCTTCAGATTCACTTACTCTGATTTCCAGGTTCATGCATTTTTCTTTAAGCATTGCACATTCTTGAGAAAGTTGATCCTTCTCTTTGGTTGTTTCTTCAGAATCATCCATGAAATCAAGTAGCAACTCAGAGAGTTTTTCTTTAGATAGGAACTTTATTTTGTTTTTAAGATGGGAGATACTTACCTCTGGTTCTTCATGTGATTCCTCACCAGATTCTCCAATTGCCATGAGCGCCTGATCTTCAGTCTTACCATCTTCTGATTCTTCATCTGAACTTTCCCCCCAAGAAGCAACCATAGCTTTTGTTGTGGTTCTCTTGGGTTTGACCAGTTCCTTCTTCCTGTTCCTTCTTTCATATCTGTTCTTTTTCCATTCCAATTTCCACCGGGAGCAGTTTTTGATAAGGTGGTCAGTTTTTCCACACTTGTAGCATCCCTCGTTGGTTGGCCTTTCTGGAGCTTTAGCTTTGTTGTAATTTCCTCCTCTAGAGATGCCTTTCTTTCTCATGAGAAAGTTTCTGATTTCTTTGGCAATCATGGCCATCTCATCTTCCTCAAGATCTGCTCCCTCAGTGATCCTAAGTGCTAGACTCCTCTCCTTCTTTTGACCATCAATCTTCATTGTCTGCCTTCTTAGTTCATAGGCAGTAAGGTTTCCAATTAGCTCGTCCAATCTGAGGGTTGCCATATTTTTGGATTCCTGGATAGCAGTGATCTTGCTTTCCTAGGAAATTGGCAAAACCCTTGTTAGGATTTTTTGTACCCTATCTTCTTCAAGAATTACTCTACCAAGAGACTTAAGTTCATTTGTCAAGGTTGTGAACCTTGTGTACATCTCTTGGATTGTCTCACCTTCTTTCATAGTAAAGTTTTCATACTGAGAGTATAGTAGAGTACCTCTTGATCTTTTTACCTGAGGTGTTCCTTCATGGGCTACTTGCAAGGTATCCCAGATTTCTTTGGCAGTGGTGCAGCTTTGGATTCTGCTATACTCATCTGGACCTAGTCCACACACTAGCCACTTTTTGGCCTTTGCATTCTTCTCCCATTTCTTCAGATCCTCAGCAGTGCAGTCAGCTCTAGTCTTTGGTACATCTACACCTTCAGCAGTCTTCTTCATGGTAGCTAGAGGACCATCAGTGACTATGTCCCAGAGTTCATAGTCTTCTCCAATCAGGTGGTCCTTCATCCTGTTCTTCCACCAGGAGTAATACTGTCCGTTGCAGAGTGGTGGCCTTGCAGTTGATTGACCCTCCCAGTTTCCAGGTGGTGCACTCATTTTGATCTTTTCCAAGGTGTTAGCCTTTTCAAGGATAACCTTCTCTGATACCAATTGATGTTTTACACTTCAATACGACACAAGAGGGGGGAGGGGTGATTTGTGTGGTGTCTAATTTTTTGAGTGCTGCCTTAGTAGAAGATCCTGGTTCTTGGGGTTCCAACTTCCACTTTTGCGGAATAATAAATGCAGTAAAGTAAAAACACAGAGATTTTTACGTGGAAAACACCTGGCTCAAAAGGTGAAAAAACCACGACCTACTCCTTAGTAGGATTTTCACAAACTCTTCACTACAACTCTGCGCCAAACAACATTTACAAAATAAACTCTTTTGTAAACCTAGGACTAACTCTAATCCCTTTGTAGCAACCTAGCCTCTAGCTAATTGCGACAAGCTTTCAAGTTAACTCTAACTTGAACAGTGTGTACCTATTACAATTTCTTCTAAGAAAGCTAAACAGATACAATATTAATCACCTACTACAACCAACTAGACTTAATAAACAAACAGATGAAACTGATTCTTCTAGCTGGTCTATACCCTTTGTGTCGCACAAGGATTCTTCATGCAAAATATCTCTGCGAAGTATTCTTTCAATTCTTGTTCTACTTCTGCCTTTGTGCGATCATTCTTCAGTAGGAATATTTCAACATTATATAGCGCCAGAAGTTGAGATGTTCTTGTTTAATTCTGATGCAACTCTTCCTTGGTGGAAGTGTTTGTATTAAACTCAACTTCCTTCTTTTTTTATATCCTTGCTGAATTCGAACTCTAACCTCTTATCAATTTGCAACCTTTTCGCTTTAGGAGACAACCTCTTAGTTCCCAGATAATTCACATAACATGTTATCTCCTATGCATGGTCTCTTCGTGTGCCAATGAGTCTGTTTCACTATGATAGCCTGATGGGCATGGTTCAACTTGGTAGACATTTGTCAATCTTCAAAACCATGCAGTGACTTGGGTCAACAATATATATGCATAGGCTATAAATCTTTAGACTTCAAATCTTTTAAAATTTTAGCACATATGTGTGCTTAGACTGCAAATCTCTTCAAAACCTTTTACTTGTTTAAACTCTAATGTCTTATTTTGCTACCTGTCTAAATTCACAAAGTTGTTTGGCCGGGAACCACAGTTGTGGACTTTGAGGGGTGTCTAACACCTTCCCCTCGAAGTAATTTCAAGCCCTTACCGTATCTCTGGTTAACTAATCTGTGTCATAATGACCCTTAGTAGGTGCCCTAACGCACCTTAACTCGTTAGGTGGCGACTCTTCAATTCCTTATATACCCCTTTCCTAGAAAGAAAACGAGTTGTCCCAATAATGTCAAAAACCCTGACCGATCCGAAAGGAGAAGGAAAAAGGGGGCGCGACAACATGGCGATTCTGCTGGGGATTTCAGGCTTTTACCATTTCAAACTGCTTTGTGAATTTGTACGTCTTCCCTTTTGTGCAATTAATTGTTCATATATTTCATGTATTTGATCTTTCTCAAAAGCAAATTGACACGTTTTCCTTGTTTCCCTTTGTAATCATTTTTAAATTAGAACTGTTGTATTTACTGCTTTCACAACGTGCAAATAAACGAGTACATGCCTTTATTGCTTATTGTTGCATAAACATGCTCAACATCATACTCCACTCGTACCAATACAAATCCTATAGCAACTCTTGATGAGTGGTTGCGCTCTTCCTATTTTATATCACCCCTAAATTCGGAAAGACTTATTTCCGTGCCTTCCCCCTTGAGTTGTCCGCTCAAGGGTACCAGTCTAAAACCCCATAGAAACTTTACACTATTATACTGTACATGCATCATGGTAAAACCTAGCTGGGTTAATGTGTTGTCCACACGATAACCCTTTAAGACAACCTTGTACAAAGTCCACCGGATTTTTCATAATCCCAACGGACATCATCACGCTTTGTGCATTTATTTGGGGAATTATATGCTTGTATGCTAATCATAAATGTATAAATAGTCAAGTCCGGTAGGGGTAAGGTCCTAACTATGTTTGTCTTGCAGAAGTATGAGGCATGAAATCCCTAGATTCGGCATGGTTAGCAACATCTCTACAATGCTCCTAAACTGGTGGGAGGATCTTCACTCAAGTGATAAGAAACTTGTCAAGAAATACCTGGGTAACTTACCGTCTCTCCTAGACATCCAACCCAACAACATGTTGATCGAGGCTGCCACCTTATTTTGGGATAGTGAAAGATCCATCTTCCGTTTTGGGAACATTGAGATGACACAACTGCTGGAAGAAATAGGAGGATTAGCTGGGTTAGTTTGGGAAACTCCTGGGTTATTGGTGCCTGAAAACTGCACAGGCAAGGGTTTTCGGAAAATGATGGGTCTGAAGAAGAATGCTGAGTTTTAATGTTTGAAGTAGTCATACATACCTTTTAAGTATTTATATGAAAGGTACAGTCACAACAAATCGTACCGTACTCACCATGACGAATTTGCCATTACATCTTTGGGATATATTCATCGTAGGGTATTTTCTTCATTGTTTGCTTTCTGGGGTTGATCGTGTTTCCAACAAAGAAAGAAAGGATTAACACTCGGTTAGCCATGGTAACCAAGACCTTGATGGAGGTATTTGACAGGCAAGCCTTCAACATCGTCCCGATGATCATAGCAGATATTTACCGAGCTCTAGAACGGTGTCAAAAGGGATCTAAGCACTTCGAGGGTTGCAATCTGTTACAACAACTGTGGCTCTTAGAACATCTACAAAAGGGACAATACCACCAAGAATTTCCGTGAAGGGCTTGGAACGATCATATTGCCTTCCATCATCCCAAGCGGATGACGTATATTCTTGATAGGTTTGCCCAGCCAGAGACTGCCAAGGAGTGGGTAGAATTCCTTGATAATCTCACTGATGAGCAGCTACAGTGGATGTTCGAGTGGTTCCTAATGGACAAATTCATCATCATGTCCAGAGATGCACCACACCTAGTGCTAATTGGGTTGAGGGGGATATATCCTTACGTTTCTCTCCGAGTCATGAGACAAGCAGGCAGAAAGCAAATTGTACCAAAGGTTGACAAGATGAGCCACTTCCGAGTTGACTTTCAGGATGATGACATTCCCTAGAAGTGCCAAGCCCAACACATGTGGCACTGTAAGATCATAATGGAGAAGAATACAATTGAACAAGACAGGTACCACGTAGGATATGCACCCTTCTATCCGGAGTGTTTAGAAGATGATTTGGATGGATTAATAAGGCCAGGAATCAGTCGAGGCCACAAAATCATAGATGAGAGTGTCGAGGCTCAGGTCAAGTACAATCGGTTGTGCAAGAGGATTCACGAGTCTGAAAATGAGCACCGAAAGATACATGAAACCAACAAAATGTTGATCGAGGAATTGAAAGACATGGCCATCCGTTCCAACAAGAAGCTGGAATACTTGGAGCGAGGCATAGTAGAGTTGGAAGGTAGGATCATCAAGAGGGTTGAAGACTGTCAGAAAGCTGAGGGGAATGAAGGAGGACACCTGTGATGTTCTAAATGTCAATACCACACAACAGAGGGGTGATTTGTGTGGTGTCCAATTTTTGCGTGCAGTAGTTATAGAAGGATCTGGTTCTTCTATGTGTTCCAACTCCTACTATTGCAGAATAATAAATGCAGAAAAGTAAAGAACACAAAGATTTTTACGTGGAAAATACCTGGCTCCCCTTCACTTGAACCTACAAAAGGAGATCATGGGTTAGTCTTAGGAACCCAAACTAGTTTGGGTCCCTTTCTATAGGCAAAAGGATAAATCACATTCTTTTTAGCCCAACTTGGCAGCCTATTTTTCCCTAGAACAAAATTTTTGTTCTTCTGACTTGCCTTCTCTTTTGCAGTGCATTCACTTTTATAATGACCAGTATTACCACAGTGTGTGCAAATATTGTTCTCAGGGAGTGTGAGGTACTTGCCTTTGGGATCCCACTTAGGTGTAGAGTTCCCAAAGCCAACTCCTCTTCTGTTGCTACTATGATATTTTTGTAGCCATGAAAGTGCATCAGAGGATCTGTTCCATTTACAAGTTCTGTCTAGCTCATGATTAACCTTAGTCAAGTCCTCCTTCAGGGTTCTTACCAGTTCATCCTTTTTATAAAGCTCATCTTTTACCTTTTCTAGATACTTTGAGAGTTGTGTGTCACTAGCTATTTCTTTACCTGTTCCTAACTTCAATTTCAAATTTTCAGATCTAAGTTCTATGACAATTGTATCAAGTGCATGAACCTGGTTCTTCAATGCAGTGTTTTCCTTTTCAGTTTTACAAATATTTATTTTTAGGTTTTTGCATTCTGCTATTAAAGAGTTACACTCTTTTGACAACTGTTCTTTTTCAGAACTTATATTCTTAGATTCATCAATTAAAATTAGCAACAATTCAAATATTCTATCTTTAGAAAGGAGTTTAATTTTATCCTTAAGCTCCAGAAAACTTATCTCGGATTCTTCATCAGGTTCATCTTTAGATTCCCGAACTGCTATAAGAGCTCGTTCAGCAACCATTGCTTTGGATGACCTTTTGTTGTAGTTCTTCTTGTCATGAACCCGTTCCTTCTTTCTGTTCCTTCTTTCAAATTTCTCCTTTTTCTACTCGACTTCCCACATAGGAAAGTTCTTGATCATGTTGTTCTTTTTACCATATTTGAAGCATCCATCAGTCATCTATAATTGATCATCGAATAGTGGTGGCCTGGTGGTGGATTTCTCTTTGCACTTTTCAGGTAGTGCACTCATCTTGATCTTTTCCTAAGGTGTTAGCCTCTTCAAGGATAACCTACTCTGATACCAATTGATGTTCTAAACGTCAATACCACACAAGAGGGGGGTGATTTGTGTGGTGTCCAATTTTCGCGTGCAGTAGTTATAGAATGACCTGGTTCTTCTATGTGTTCCAACTCCTACTGTTGCGGAATAATAAATGCATAAAAGTAAAGAATACAGAGATTTTTACGCGGAAAACACCTGGCTCAAAAGGTGAAAACAACGACCTACTACTCAGTAGGATTTTCTCCAAACACTTCACTACAACAATGAGCCAAACAGTGCTTACAAAATAAACTCTTTTGTAAAACCTAAGGACTACCTCTAATCCCTTTGTGGCAAACTAGCCTCTACCCATTTCCGACAAACTTCAAGTTAGCTATAACTTGAACACTTAGTACCTATTACAATTGCTTCTAGATAAAGCTGAAAGGTACACGTTGTAACCTACTACAAATAAACTAGACTAAAACACAACAGATGGAACTGGTTCAAGTAGCTCCAGATTCGCACTCTCCAATTTGGCTCGAACTGCTTGCAAAATTTCTTCACGAATTTTGCTCTCACTTCTTGATAAATTTCTGCTTTTGTGCATCTGTTTATAATAAGAACATTCTGCAACATATATAGGATTTAGTAGATAAGGAATTAACTAGAATACTAATGCTACTCTTCCTTGGTGAAAGAGTTCTAGTCAAACTCAATTCCTAAATCCTTTCTTATCTTAGATTCTATTCTTATTGAATAAGGAGTCCTTCTCCAAATTCGTTTTTGCAATCTTTTCGATCAGAAGATATCTCAAATTTACCAGAATACATTTATCTCATGCATGTGCATCTCATGTGCCTTTAACTCTATTGTTCTATGTCACCTGTGATGGACCTGGTTCATCTCGGAGTTCCTTTATCAATCTTCAAAACTATTTCCTTTATTGGGCCAACAAATTCCCCTTTGTGATGATGACAAACCTTGTGCTTCAAGCCTGTTTCATCTTAGTCCAACATTGACATATATAAGAGTATTAAGCATTTATCATAAAGAACCAGGTTCATTAGGTTATAAATATCACATGTTCAGAGCACAACATATCTTCCCCCTTTTGGCATCATCGAAAAGTTGCAAAAACAATTGTGTGAATCCCAGATTTTTAACACTTACTCATGGCCATTTGGGCAACTGCATATGCAATCATGGATTAATCATCAATAATCAACTAAGAATTAAAACTATCAAAGAAATATAGATAATGAATAAGAGCAAAAGAAACAAACTTCATTGATAGAGAGAATATGATTCTGCCACAATCCACAAAATGAAATAAAAACAGTTAAAACATGAACAACAAACAAACAAAAAAAATCTCGAATCTGGGTCACTGAAAATTCTAGGCAGGGCTAAGAAATTAAGGCTAGAACTGCAGACCTGGTTCATTTAGCCAAGGTAGATTGTTCAGCAGACTTAGAAACAAATGAAGACTTCTTTGAGCAAGTCTTGGCTTTCTTGAGCTTAGGGGTCTGAATCTCTACCTCTACAACTTTTTTACTTTGATGGACCGGGTTGTCACGCCCCAAAACCAAGGGACACGACCGGCACTCGACCGGGTAGTCCCAGTCAAGCGGACCTGGATTCCTTTTTCCCTCCCACGTATTACCCTGAAGTTTGCGTTGTGCATTATTCAATTATAATTAAGACGCATTCTTACAATCTGAAATTAAACCATAGAAGTCTGTCATTTCCAACAAGTGATACAATACTTACAAATATACAGAACACACAGTCTACTTTACGTGGTCTACAAGTCATACTGCCCAAAATACATAAGTACATAACCCACAATTCCTGTCTACGGAGCCTCTAGGAGTACGACGGAGTTATACAATACTTGCCGGTAACAAGGCTCCGGCTATACCTTACACAAGTACCAAAATAAGAATTCGGGAGGAAAGGTGGCATGAACCACACTGAGCCCTGAGAGGAGAGGGGCTCACCAAAACAGCTGATAGGACGAAGAGGAGGCACTACTGTCGGTGTGCTGAAGTACCTGCTATAGAACCACCTACAATCATCACAAGAATGTAGCGCCCCCGGCAAAAGGGACGTCAGTACATTTGAATTGTACTGGTATGCATGAACAAACTTTACTCTAAGTAAACTCAATAATGCACAGGCAAGAGACAGACAGAGAGTCACACAATTACTGCACAAGACATAGAAAGATATACAATGGAAGTTCCACAATTTTCACTTCATCAAAATCACAATTTCAATTCCATCCTTGTCCCTCCTCACATCTCACCCTTATTTCTCCTGTTGCGGCGTGCAACCCGATCCCACCTGACAATTGTTGCGGCGCGCAACCCGATCCCACCTGACAATTACAATCACACCCTTATCACTTCTCACATATCACCCTTATCTCCCCTGTTGCGGCGCGCAACCCGATCCCACCTGAAAATTACAATCACACCCTTATCACTTCTCACATATAACCCTTATCTCCCCTGTTGCGGCGCGCAACTCGATCCCACCTGAAAATTACAATCACACCCTTATCACTCTCACATATCACTCTTATCTCCCCTATTGTAGCGCGCAACTCGATCCCACTGACAATTACAATCACATCAACGATGACAAATCACAGTTCAATCACAGAAAATTTCAGCAATANCACAATCACCGAACCGACTAGTACCGTCAATCTAGTTCACAATTAGACATATTCAACTCAGAATAGGAATTCATGCATGCAATTCGAACTCTCTCAACCATTTTGTCAAACACTATGTGAACCCATTAGATTACCAACCCTATCTTTGTGAAGTTTACCCCAACCCACTCCCTCTTACTAGATTAGCACCATTATTAAACATGCATGCAAGGTCTTAGCTAATATTTTTAAGAATCAATCCAGACCAACCCTCCCTTTGTTTAAAAATCAAAAAATTATTGGAAGAAAAAAAAGGGGTCCCCCTTACATGCTAGAATGGGAAAGAAGGAGATTACTCGAATTACCAGGCCTGAGAGACCTTTAAAATCACTTTGATGGAAGGACCACTTCCTTTCTCAAGAACTCTCCTTTCCTTCTCTCTATTTTGTTCAGAAAACTTGTTAAAATGAAAGGGGGCAGGGGTTAAATGAAACTGGGGTCGGGTATAAAACTTTAGAAAATTAAAAGACCGTGTCGAATATGAGGTCAGGAATGCGATCGCATTCCTGACATGCGGTCCGCATATTGGACCGCAGAATGGCCCCCAGGTGGGCCAGATTTTGAAAACATTCTGCCCGGGTATGCGACCACTATGCGGTCCGCATACACATTATGCGATCGCATTATGCGTCGCATAACACCCCTTCAGTTGGGCAGCGATCTGCCCGTGTATGCGACCACTATGCGGTCCGCATACACGTTATGCGATCGCATAACACCCAATTTCTGGAAAAATTAAGTTCTTCCTATTCCCGGGTACTTTTACAAAATCAAGGTCCGTTTTAAGAATTTCCTCCGAGATAATAACTCGGGGACTTATTCGGGCATTATTTTAAGCAAGAAATTTTACGGGTCTTTACATTCTCCTCCCCCTTAAAAATCATTCGTCCTCGAATGAGGATTTTGGAAATCATTTGGTTTTTGAAAACATGATATGCAAACCTTCCAATTTACACCAACTCCAGTATTTTCAGAAAATTTTGCCAGAGTCTCCTTTGTATTTAGACCTATCCACCTGACAGAGAGCCCCTGAAACACATTTCCAAGCATCATTACACAAATTTTGTTATCCCTACAACTGGTATACCATTCATTACCTCAACACTTGCACATATACAATTACCTTGATGCTCTTTGGGCCTACTGGACCACGTTCAAGATCCCAATCGGTATGTCACCTTACCGGTTGGTGGGGTCAAGGTCAATGAGGTTAACAACCTAACTGTTGTGGACCGCATCATTGTGGATTTTGACGACTACAACGCAGCAAATGATGAAGCGCAAGGATTGCTCCGCTGGATATTGTGGAACATTCGCAATTGATTGTAATTTGTTCTCGATTAATTTGAGAAGTGGTCAGGGCCGTAAGGCATGCCTAAGAAGTACATGGAAGACTGCTATGAAACAATATCGAAGGTAAAGGTGTTATTTCATACATATGTACTTATTGCACCTAGATTTTTATACACATGAAAAAACTAACTTCTTTTTTTTATTTGAAGCCTCGATTTGATTTCGGGTAAGTGAGTCCATTGCATACAGATATTGCAATGCTAATATTTCGAAGAAGTGGGCTACATATAGGCAGAAGTTGTGGAATGAATATTTTGACCCAGCTAAAAGCAAAAATAAAATTCTAAGTAATGTACCAGCAAATATAAATAAAGATCAATGGGCTAGTTTTGTTGCTTACCGTAAAAAACCATCAACAATGGTAAAATTCAGATTATTTTAACAAGTTTCATGATAATTAAATGAAGATGAATTTTTTAATTTGTATTTGTTTTGTTGATAGGAGCTTTGTAGAAGAAATAAAGAAAATCAAAAGAAGCAAAAAATGCCGCATATTGGTGGATCAAAAGCTATCTCGAGAAGACGACATGAGCTAGTATGCACATTAACATAATAATTTTAGTATTTCTCTAATTAAAATGTTCTGTAATAACTTTTAAACACTCTTTCTTAGTTTTTGGAAACTACAAAAACTCCTAGTCGCGAAAAAATATTTATTGAAACTCATAAGAGAAGTAGTGGATCGTTTGTAAATGATGCGGCAAGGACTATAGGGGTAAGTATAAATTTGGTGCATTTTTATAACATTATTTTTATTATATTTGTATAACATTATTTTTATTATATTTGTATAACATTTTGCATCTCAAGTTTTACTATCTTGTCACAAAGAGGGGGTTGCAAATCTGAGGGGTCTCATAGCATTCGATAAAGGCCTAGGCGAGTTCAAATTGTGTTCATGATTCCCAATTCTAAGATGAATGTGTTACATTATGAATTAGATTGACGTTGCTTGATGGTCCGGTGATTTGGGAATAGGAATTAGAAGGGAACTTTGACTCCAGGTTTATGGCTAACTTTAACCTTTGTAGAATCCTCTTGTTGGTGTCCGAGCATACGATATGCGTTCTTTGTTTGTGAATATGTGAATTGACTGTCCAATTGTGTTCAGCCGTAATACTTCATTCCCTGAATTTCTTGTTGACTACTATGCTAGTTGAGATTGTGAAAAGTGGTTTGTTATGCCTATCTTATTATGTGCAAAGCTCGTAAATGCTCGAGGGTATCGATATGAAAGTAAGTGTTAATCAATGAAAGAATGTTAATGTGCCCAAGTGTTGGAATGTATATAATGGCTAAAAATCGTGCGTGGTAAGTAATGAAAAAGGGTATTGTGAAATGATGTAATTGAGTTGAACGATTATGGCAACACCGTGTACATGAATTACTGCTTGGTGAGAGTCATTGTGCCTTGAGTCCACATAGCGAATTGTTGATATGAACTTGTGTTCCTTGTAATGAAGATCCTTGTGATTTAATTGTTGGTGATGGTTGTTATGAAATGTGATTGTCTGGTGGGATCGGGTTTCACGCCGCAACACGAGGTAATAAAGGGTGGACGAGGTAATAAGGGTGGCCGAGGTAATAAGGGTGAAATGTGGTTGTGTTGAAATGAGAATCTGTGAAACTCTTGAATATGTTGATATTGAAATGAGAATCTGTGAAACTCTTGAATATGGTGGTATTGAAATGAGAATCTGTAAAACTCTTGAATATGGTGGTATTGAAATGAGAATCTGTGAAACTCTTGAATATGGTGGTATTGAAAGGAGAATCTGTGAAACTCTTGATTTTGGTTGTTTCTGTTGCTGTGCAATACTTGTTGGTTCCATTAACTGTCTCTTATCTGTGTATTGCTTGATTGTACTTAGGGTAAAGTTTTTTCATACATACTAGTACTATTCCACAGTACTAACGTCCCTTTTGCCGGGGGCGCTACATAATTTATATGGATGTAGGTGGTTCTATAGCAGGTAGCTCAGCCCGCCGTTAGTGGTGCCTCCTCTTCATCTCTTCAGCAGTTTTGGTGAGCCCCTCTTCCTCTCGGAACCGCGTGTGGATTATACTATCCTCTTTTTCTTATGTTGTAAATGTATAGTCGGGGCCTTGTTGCCGGCAAGCTATGTAAAACTCCTACGAACTCTTAGAGGCTCCGTAGACACTGTGTGGGTGGTATATGTATATGTATATATATATTGTGGGCGGTAGTTGTACTCACTCGTACTTGTGGATCGCAAATCAGAAATGTGGTATGTAACTTGTATATTTTGGAGTATCTATTGCTGAAAACTAAAAGAGGAAAGATGGAATTATGTTGTAAAGTGTACTTTGACTCTAAATTGGCTAACTCATATAGAATAATGTACGTTATGAACACAGGGTAATACGTTGGGCAGGAAAGGCAATCCAGGTCCGCTTGACTGGGTTCATCGGGTTAGGCGCTGGTCTCGTCCCTCGGTTTTGGGGCGTGACACTTACATCGAAGAATCTCAAGCACAAATGGTGTACTATGTGGATGATGTTGTCAATAAAGGGTGGAGTGTTGCTATGCATCTAAAGCCAAGAGATCTGTATGATATGGGAGAAGAAGTAGTGGAAGATGAAGTATATGAGAATGAACCATACCAAGAGCAAGAACTCGAACAGTTTT
Organism: Nicotiana undulata; assembly: GCA_005239495.1. NCBI lineage: Eukaryota > Viridiplantae > Streptophyta > Magnoliopsida > Solanales > Solanaceae > Nicotiana > Nicotiana undulata. Next base: position 220,790 of record ML277017.1, on the reverse strand, counting down.
TTGGTGATGGTGATGAGTATGTACAACTATCTACGAACCATATAATTGATTATGTAGTAGATACAAATGTTGCTACTAACTTAGCAGCTGATTCATAATAGAAAATTTATTTAATATGTTGCTTTACATGAAGGTAATAGTATTGCATAAGTACGTAGTGTTTATTTTATTTATTTGATGTATAAGTATATTTAGAATGGTGTTCATATTTGGTGTGAATGCATATTTAGAAATGGCAAGGTTAATTCAATCTGTTGTTCCTCACATTGCATCCAAGAAGAAAGGGAAAATCGTAAATGTTGGAAGTTGCATTGCTTTGGATCTGGGACCATGGTCAGGTGCTTATAGTCCATCCAAAGCTGCTGTACACTCATTTATTGATACTTTGAGGTATGCTTGTATGCTATAGCTAACTTTATTTTGGATGGTTTTTCAACTTCAAATTGCAGTTAAGCATACAACGATTAAATTTTATTACATGCTCTTAAACTTAGTTATCTTGCTTTATCTTTAGTTTTTGGGAGCTTTATTTTTATTAGATTGTCATTATGTATTTGATGTACTGGTTTCTTTTCCTTGAACCACATTAATGTTTTTACTTTTTTCTCATCTCATAATTAACGACTCAAGCTCCATACTTAAGATTTACTAGAAACGAGATAAGTTTCTCTAGACGTGTTCACCTTCTCGCATGAATGTTACCTTGCTGGTGGTCCACTCTGATGATGGCCAATACATAGTAGCCCCAATTGGTAATGCATATGTCTACACCTGACTGATTTGCTTATATATTTTCGTACCTAAGTACTTCTGAATCACTTGAGTTTAAATAACAAATAATCTCTTCACAGAGAAGTAAGATGCTCAGGATAATGGTAATATGGATGATGAAAGTATTGTTTACTTCCATCAAATGCTGCCAACTTCCTGCTGGACCAAGTACCAAATACCTCTAATGTGCTATTTGATTTTTCAGATGATACTCAGCATCCAGATGAAGATGAGAACCAATTTGCTAGGCTAAAGGACTGGATCAACTCATACCACCTTGACAAAATTGAAGTGACTGATGTTCTGTCTCATTTCCCTGATATCTTAGTGGTAAAAACTCTGATGCTGGTGGTCATTTAAAGTGCCTGTTTCTCTCACAATTTCTGGTTAGTTTACCTAATATGCTATCCTGCTTGCAAATCTTGAATGAAGGTAATGGAAGGACATATTTGACCAAATAAGGAGCATGCTAAACCTATGCTTCATAGAGGAGACTATTGATCAAATAATCTTGGCCAACAAACGTCATTTAAAAAAAAAAATTAAGATGAATAAAGCTTATATTCTAAGTATCAATCTTAAGTAGTTCTACAACTTCTTCTTCCTTTCAATTTCATTTCAGACATTATAGAAAAGCTTGTTAAGGAAGGCATACTTTCACGTGCTGGCACATACTGTTACATCATTAACAAGCAAATGGTTTGTTAACATTTCCTTTACTTGAGACTAAATCAGACAATGAGACAGTGTTATAGGCTGATAGGCACATAAAATTTTGATGGTCATAGGTATCCATTTTGCCTCATGTATCACTGCTCTCGTACTCGGTATAATAGTAGGTTCATAGTCTTAACAACTTCTATTAACTCAGTCATTCTTTTGGTGTCATGATCAGATGTAGAGCTGTCACGATTGCGTACTACAGGGGAGCTGTGGTTGCTCTGCTGGTTTACGACATAACAAAACGCCAAACATTTGATCACATACCCCGTTGGCTTGAAGAATTACGTGTGCATGCTGACAAGAACATAGTGATTATGCTGATTGGAAACAAAACCGATATTGAAGTTCAACGAGTTGTTCCAACCGAGGACGCTAAAGGATTTGCGCAGAAAAAGGGACTATTCTTCTTAGAGACTTCTGCAATGGAAGCCAGAAAGGTCGAGGACGCCTTCTTTACTGTTTTGACAGAAATCTTCAATATTGTGAATAAGAAGAATCTTGCTGCTGGTGATGATCAAGCAAATGGTAATCCTGCATCTTTAGCTGGAAAGAAAATTCGTGTACCTGGTCCTGAGGTATAGTTGTGCCCTTTACTACCAGTTACCCGGTCATATCAGGTTGTGCTTCTATTATGGAGAGGGTTTACTATTCAAGAATTTGCCAATCAGTTGTTTGGAAATAAAGACGATTATGGAAAAGGCAGGTAGATGCCTATCCATTATGGATCTAATAAGCACAATTATATTACAGTTGCATCAACAGTAGGGTAAGATACTCACGCTTTTGTACTTAAGATTTCCAACATCTTTACTGCGATCTGTATGATGTAAATAATTGATGAAGAGTAGTGGTGATTTTGCTTCAGTACTCAGCTTCCACATGTTGTTGGTGTTGCCTACGCTCTGAAGATGGATGCGAAAGATGCATGTACAATTTTATATTTTGGCGATGGAGGCTCTAGTACGGTAATGGTTTTTGCATATTTGATGACTTGTAATACTATAATTAACTATCTAGGATCCTCTGGGGCTAGGAATAACCTTAATAATCTAGCTAATCGTTTGTTGTGCTATGCAAATACTCAGATTTTGACAGATAGTGTTATGATTTTGTTGTTGTTCTTTCCCTCTAAATTCATTCAGGGAGATTTCCATGCTGCTCTGATTTTTGTAACATATTAGCTGCATAGTTCACAGAACTGTTGAATTTTTCTGAGTAGTGATATTCCTGTTTGAAAGCTTATTTTACTCCTAAATTTGCAGCCTAAAAGTGTTGTCAAAAGATCGCGTAAAGCATGCTTAGGCGCTGAAGTTAGGCACAATAGGCTTATCTTAAAGAGGCAAACTAAACAATAAAGATTTTTTATAATGTTTTATTCATATAACGTTGTTATTTACTTGTTTCTATTCTGCCTCTCGAGTCGAGGGTCTTTTGGAAACAGTCTCTCTACCTTCTAGAGTAGGGGAAAGGTTTGCGTACACATTATCTTCCCCATACCCGCACGTTTATTTGCTTTACTTTAATGCACCCGAGCTTGCTGGTTAATGATATCGTAAAATCCCTACATATTTATCTATATAACTGTTTTTTTTTTTTTTTTGTTTTTTTGTTTTCTTGCATTACATATATAGTCTTTATTCTTTTTTCGTCTTCGGGCCCTTCGCTAAAGCCCCAAGACCTTCGACGCTCTCTTGCTTTTCACCTTTGAGAACACTGCTGAAGAAATGTTTATGTTGTTTAATAAAGTTCTATAATATGTCTTCTGAGATTAACGTTAAGTTCTCGCTTATAGTTTCATGTTACGCATTTGTTTCCATAAAATCGTTTTCTTAACACTTTCATGTGCCTTTTTTTTATCATTGGCTATTGAAAGTTTTTGATGATGTAATGTTGGTTGTGCAGTTGTAGCCTGGATAATAGGCATATCACCGCATGGATTAATGGGGAATGCAAATATGATAATTGGATCTTCTAATCTTTAAGCGCCCACTATGCGAACCACAAGATCACGGGCAAAAGCCTTGGGCTCATAAGGAGGATTACCACCTCGACACCCGTCTGTCAGGCAGGATAACAAACAGGGACTGGGAGCACAGGGAACTAAGTATTAAAGATCTGCCTCGTATGAGAATAATCCAGTTACTAATGCTAGTACAACCTGTCAACAGCCTAAGCGAAGGGGTGTTCTCAGGGATGTCACCAATGTGCTTTGTGAAAATTCATATATGAATTGCATCAATAGAAGCAGAGTTCAGGCGAGTTGTTTTTTTCTAGATTCATTATATCATATATATTCGCTCTTTCAAAATGAAATCACTTTGATGGACATAATATTGGTTATTGAACTAGTGTCTTTGTTTCATTGGATGGAGCTTTAGTGGTGAATCTATCTCTTTGTTTCAATATTTATCAAAATGTGGCCAATGATGTCAACTTGTCTAATGGTGATAGGTTAAGAAATTCTCTGATAAGAGGAATTCAAAGGTGACACCTGCTATTTTGGTAAAAAGACCGCATCATGAAGATAGAAAAGAGAACACGATTGAAGAAGCAAAAAAAGTAAAGATCGAGAAATCACAAGAACACTGTTCACAAGCACGCTTCAAGGAGCATACATTAACTCAACCAAGTAAATATATTACTTCAGCACAGTGTGATTTTGTTGATCTTATGCCTGTGAATAGGAGTTTACCTAAAGCCATTGCAATCCTGAATACAGCAGAAAAAGGTACGATATTGTGTGTTATCATGCAAGATTTGAAGCCTTAGAATATTCTGATTTATTCCCTCTTTTGAAGTAGTCTGAAGTGCAGCTATCATGACTGAGCTGTGTCTGCTCCTTTTAAGTTTGAAAAAAAATTCTTGTTTCTGTGAAAATTGTTGCCTGCTTGTTCCTAGGGACCAACAACTAATATACTTGTTAAGTGTAACTTTTTTGGAAGCTTAATCGTTTTGAATAGTTCTACCAAGATCTCTGGGATTGCCAAAAAGTTTATATTTATATGAAACAATATTGAATCCGATCCTTATGTGAAAGGTTCTGATGGAAACACATGCGATTCTTTAAGAGCGCGAGAAGTTCTGTTATGATATATGTTTTTTCTAGTAGTACAAAAATGCTTATATCCCTTTGCCTAACTCAAATATCTCATCATCATTACATTGGGTATTGATTTGAATTCAATGTTATAATTTCGATCACAATCTCTTGAATAGAAGTTTGTAATGACTTTATTCACTGCGTTTTGCATTATATTAAATCGATTCAGTAAACTGTTTCTTTTCCCGGTTCCTCATGCGCCCTTGTTATGTATGGCTGCAACTTTAATTGGTCACACAGACAAATACATAGAATTAAACATTGTAACTGAGTTAACTATGCAAAAAAGAATGAGTTTAAGATAATTAACTTCTACAGAGAGATCTTGCTCACTTGAATGTGTAGTATCTAACACGTAGCACCACCAGAAGAAATGGAGATCTTAGAATAGCTGGAAGTAAAGAGACAATGTAATGCACACAACGGAAAGGGTGAAGAAACCAATTGAGTGCATACTACCTTACCAGTGAGACGTGTTTGTGGTTTTGAGGGAATATGTATTTTATGTATCCAATATAAAAGGCGTAATGTATCTTTTCACACATGGATAAACTGCAGAAACCTTTTACCAGAAAGGTAAAAATCAAATTGTTGGCAGAAAAACTTATTAATCTGACTGATCTTCTGTCGTTGCTTGCAACATTTAATCATCTAATATTTGCATGGAAACATTACTAGTTCTGAAATGATATCTTTCTATTTGATATATTTTTCCTATAAGGGGGCCTTATTTTGTTTCTATTTCATCGTTCAGATGAAACCAAGGTTTGCCAGAAACAAGAAGGCTCCGATTCTCTTGTCAGACCGTTACGATGTTTGAATTGCCCACAATATAGTAGGAAAACGCAATGTTCATTCTTTTTAACTATACTAAGCTTGATAGGAATTTCCATCTGTTCTAAGCAGCAGCTATGTCCCGCACTTTCAAACTTTTTATGACCTAAATGTACCAAGTGAATTCTTATTAATTTTTAGTTGGATTAGTTAATGACAGAAGTTGCCTGTTTTTATATTCTGAACAAGCCTACAAAGTCAAAATCTTTTATCCTTTTATGTGAGTTCCTGTAGATAAAATTTCTAGTCTAGATATTATAGCTTTATCATATATTACTAATAAAAGAAAGGATGGTGGAAGAAATAAACTGCCACTATTATTTTTTTAGAACACTAATATTACATTGTAGCTATTATAAACCCCCACATAATTTTAAAAAATATATATATGAGTCATATTTTGGGGGTTTATAACCCCGCGATATTACTTTTGAACCATTTTGATCATATTATGGGGGTTTATTAACCCTCACAAATTTTTTTTATGACACATCGAAGACATATTGCGGGGTTTTAAACTAGCACTAATTATCTTTTAAAACTCCTTCATAAATTTTTCTTAAAAAAATATTTAAATCATATTTAGGGGTTTTTAACCCTCCCCCTCCCCCCCCCCCCCCCCCCCCCACCATTTTTTTT
>ML277017.1:0-214660 GCA_005239495.1 Nicotiana undulata | reverse complement strand
TTTAATCCATTTTTGGGGGTTTTTACCCCCCCCCCCCCCCCCCCCCCCTCCAATATCATTTTTGAACCATTATGATCATATTGAGGGGTTTATAAACCCTCGCAATATTTTTCTATGACACATTGAAATCATATTGTAGGGGTTATAAACTAGCATTAATTATCTTTCAAACCCCCCACAAATTAAAAATTTATTTTGTGACGGTTGTCATGTAGGTTTTAAAAATCCGCCGCATCGTGGCAAAGGTAACTGCGGAACTTCTAGAAACCGTCACAATTCTTTTAGTGGGAGTCAAAAACCGTCACAACTTGACCAAAAACCCCCCACAAAGTAACTGTTTTCTTGTAGTGATTTTTTAATGAATAATATGGGTGGTTAATTATTTTTCTTATCCATTTTTCCACCACTAATCTCAATCATTAAAAATGTGAAAAATGGCTTTAATTGTCCTAGGGCCAATATGACAATGAGGCAATCATATCATGCCACTAGCAAATGGAGCACATGTTTTTGGTCTCTTCATTTCTTAGTTTTGAGCCTTGAATTTACCATCTGATTGGGTCAGAGCTTTTTTTATGGGATATTTACCTTGTTATACTGTAATGGAAACTTATTTACCATTTTTTTAGGCTCCTTAGAAATTATGTTTTCCATCTATATTTACTATTTATATACAAAACCTTTAAAAAGAGAGCATCCTTAAAACTAGAATGTAACTGATACGTCCCTTCCCTCTCCCCTCCTCCATGTCAGCGCCCCTCTCACTCTCATGTATATCAGTTATACAATGACCCTAAAATGACGTTTTCATCCCATTTTCAAAAAAAAATTGAAATATTTTTCTCTTTCATATAAGTTAATCCAAATCTCATTCTCTTCACACAAATTCGTCGACATTATCTCTAAAATTGCAGTAGCAAAGAGTTCTCCATTAACAACCATTTAAAAGTTTCGAAGCTTTGAATTCAACATTTGGGTTTTACGAATTTGTGACTTGTTCTCATCCTCTTCATACAAATTCATCGACATTATCTCTAAAATTGTAGTAGCAAAGAGTTCTCCATTGACAACCATTAAAAGGTTTCGAAGCTTTGAATTCAACATTTGGGTTTTACTTAAATTTGTGATTTGTTCTCATCCTCTTTACACAAATTCGTCGACATTATCTCTAAAATTGGAGTAGCAAAGAGTTCTCCATTGACAACCATTAAAAAGTTTTGAAGCTTTGAGTTTCACATTTGGGTTTTACGAATTTGTGATTTGTTCTCATCCTCTTCATACAAATTCATCGACATTATCCCTAAAATTGCAGTTGCAAAGAGTTCTCCATTGACAACCATTAAAAAGTTTTGAAGCTTTGAATTCAACATTTGGGTTTTACGAATTTGTAATTTGTTCTCATCCTCTTTACACAAATTCATCGACATTATCACTAAAATTGGAGTGCAAAGAGTTCTCCATTGACAACCATTAAAAAGTTTCGAAGTTTTGAGTTCAACATTTGGGTTTTACGAATTTGTGATTTGTTCTCATCCTCTTCAGACAAATTCATCGACATTATCTCTAAAATTTCAGTAGCAAAGAGTTCTCTAGTGACAATTATTAAAAAAATTTGAAGCTTTGAATTCTACATTTGGGTTTTACAAAGTTGTGGTTTGTGCTCTTCCTCTTCACACAAATTCATCGACATTATATCTAAAATTGCAGTAGCAAAGAGTTCTCCATTGACAACCATTAAAAAGTTTCGAAACTTTGAATTCAACATTTGGGTTTTACGAATTTGTGATTTGTTTGGATTTGGTGTTCTTGCAAATGATTGGGAATATAACTTGGAGTTTATATCATAATTTTGAGGGAGATTGGTTAAGTTTAGAGTTATGTTTAGGTAAAATTTCATGTTGAAACTCGAAGAAGAAAAATTTCTGAATTGCATCACGATGGTATGATAATTGGATCACAATTGTATCAAAGTTGTATTTGACTTGTATCTGATATATCAATATCTAAAATAATACCTAATTCAATTATATTACAATATTATCAGAATTTAAGTTTAGAGTTGTGATTGAAACTTGAAGAAGATGAAGATTAGAATTCTATCACAATTGTATCATAATTGTATTTGTATCAAAATTGTTGCAGAAATTATATTACAGATGTATGATAATTGTATATGGTGATGAGTAATTGCAAGTTTGTGACCAATTTCACATTTGGATTCTGTATGAGCCAATATCCTATTAGTAATAATTTTGCTAGAGTTTAACAATTTTTGAATAGTTGAAAAAACTTTTAGCATCTGATTTTTTTGTCATCTCATGACATTCTATGCCGTGTGTATAGATTTCTAACTTCAAATCTTTTTGGTATCTATTATGGAAATCATTTCTGTATTATTGAATTTTTCAGATTAGGTATCACTTTCGTAACATTATTTGGATAGTAGGAACATAAGTATGGTATTATATCCAGTATTTGAAAGTTCCAACCAAAATCATTCAACAACTGAAGCAAAATTACCAGCTTCTTGTTGAAGATGTGCAACTATCGAGGAGAGAGAAGAGGAGATATGTATACTGAAAAAATTAGGACGCGTAAAATGAAAAGAAGTGTGAAAAAGGAAAGAATATATTTGAATCCCTTAATTGAAGGTATTAATCATGGGATGAAAGTTTTTTAAGGGGGAATGTATACAATTTGTAAGAAAACCTAGATACTTTAAAAAACTACAAAACCTAGAAAAACTAAATTGATATGTTCCTATCATAGTATATATATAGAAAAAACTCCCTATATATACTTTTTGGTTTCTTCATTTCTTAGTTTTGGACCTTGAATTTACCATCTGATTGGGTCAGAGCTTTCTTTATAGGCCCAGAATAGAAGGGCCACTCTAGGCTGGATTGGCAGGTGAGATTTTTAATTGAACTGAAAGGGAAATGTAAGTAAGGTTCTGTTGTATAATAAAAAACACAAATCTGATGACAATAATTTCCAACAAGTTGATAGTTTCATTTTCACAGGACCATTATAATAATATAATATTGTTTGCATGCAAGTTGTTCCACCGTATTTAATACTAGTATGATTGATCGACTTTTTCATATACCATTTAAATATATAAAAATACTTTTCACGTCGAGTGTAAAAAATATTATTGAGATGAATGATCAGCTTCCACTGAAAAAGATTGAATCAATCCAGTGTATTGTAACCATTTATATGCTATTTTATGTAATCTAATCCAGTTTGGCGAAGTTTATAAGCATTTTTTGATTTATTTACGCGTTTGGTAAAGCGAAAAGTGCTTATAAGTAAAAAATAAGCCAAAAGTCATAAGTTGATCACCCCAGCTTATGAATTTTTAGCTTATAAGCACTTTAAGTTTGACCAAGATTTTTATAATTTTTTTCTTAAAATATTCCTTTTAAAACAAAACTCCTACATCGATAATCACTACCTCAAATATTTTTTCAACCTAAACTCCCGCCTCTTCAAGTCTACAATTTTCATTGACTATTTAAGATAAGCAAATTCTTTGTTCCTTTGCATATTTGTATCAATATAAATGTGTATTAATCTTTGAACTTGTATGAAATACATGAGGACATATCAATTTTTTGGTGATGAAGATAATGTTTGTTTCTCTTCAAATATTTTGTCCTATTTAAGTTTTTTTTTTTTGCTGAGAAACTTTTGTCAATCTAGTAATTATTATAACTTATCATTATATGCTTAGCATAAAATAAATTATATTTATCATAAAATTATTTTATTTAGGCACAATTCTATTTAAAATAAAATGACAAATTGGACATTTTGTATTTGAATCGATCTGGATTCTAAAGTTTTGAACAAATTACGCCCCGTAAACAGTTCTAAAGTTATTTTAGACATTTTAACAGAAAAAGAGCTTATCAGCACTTTTTTATCAAATACTGAAGCAATTCATTGTCAATTTCAGCACTTAAAAGTGCTTTTCAGCTACTTCAAATCAGCTAATTCAAACGGGCTCTATATTTGAATATTATATGAATTTGAGGAAAAATAAAATAAAAAGAATAAAAATGCAAAAATGGAACAGCCTCTAGTACGCCCTCTCTATATATTTTACAAAAGAAATCCTGTAAAGCAAGAGTTAAAAAAAAAAAAAAAAAAAATCAACCTGAAATATACACAAATGAAAATTAAAAAAAGGAACAAAAAGATCAACTGCAGAGGAGATCTTGAATTGCTTGGCTAGTGAAATTTAAATTCATGGTACAATTCAACACTGAAATCTTATAACGACTAACAATTTTCATAACCTTCACTTTTCCCCTCAACTCACCAAAACTTGTCAACTTCACCATTCTTGAATTTATATCACTGCTCAAATTCCCATGACGACTATGATTCAATTCATTAGCTCCAACTTGTAATACAATTCCCATTCTCTTACTCTTTCTAGCTTCTACATGACCAACGTTTATTTTCGCGAAACCAACGGTGACATTATCGTAAATAAAAACACTCATACTGCTATCTTGGAAATTAATTCGACCAAAGTTATCGTTGTCAATAATAACTTCAGCTCCCATGGTCATGTTAAATGAAGGCAAAGAAGAATTACTACTATATCGAAGATTTTTCACGTCGGTCATGTGACCTAGCTCGAAAGATGCAGACTTGAAACGGAAAAATATCATTGAGAAAATTAGCATGACTATGCTTAGTAAGACGATAGACGATAGAAGGTAAACGAAAAACTTGCTGCTGCCTTGATTCTTGTTTTTGTGATTGTAAAAATTGGTCGGTCTGCTGAGATTTAGCTCTTTGTCGCTTTTGGGATAAGTTGTTGGTGGTGCTAGAGGGATAATATGGCTATCTTCTGACATGTTTGGGTTGGTGATAGGTTAGAAGGAAAACCAAAGTTGAGTAATAGATGTGAGTTTTTTGTTCTTATGTGCAATGTTATGGAAATATATATTTATATTAAGAGTAGAGAAGGAAGATATGTATGAGAAATTATGATGATATAGAAAGGCAGTTGAAAGGTGGTTAGTGTATGACTTGAGAAAAGGTCAAGTTGGGCGTCAAAAGCCATCGTTATTGTTAAAAGTGGGGTGGAGGTGCCGGCAGTGGCGGACCAAGATTTTTATGCGACAGGCACATTATTTTGCTCAATCAGAGTTCCCTAAAGGCTTTTAGTATTTAGGGTGTCAATTGCTTTAAATTAATTATTTTCAAGGGATATATACATATACATACACAAAATTTCTACCAAAGCTTACGGGGTCCGGTGACCCCTCATTGTAATATATAGGATTGCCTCTGGGTGCCGGTGGCGGAGCCACATGCACCCAAGGGGTGTCAACTGTTAATATTTGTGTATGTTATATAATGACACCCTTGACTTCTTGGTGAGTTTGTTTCTTTATATTTTGATTACCTTTAATAAAATTCCTGGCTCCGCCACGGGGATGGGGTCTTAATTATATGTATTAAATTTTGCAACTTCCAATTGCATTAACTTGAAGCCGCCAAGAATGAATAATACCAAAATTGGCACCTCGTGTTTGCGACAAATATCCTTTCTTGGACCCAATATGTTAAGAAGAAACAAAATAATATTGTAGCTTTTCTAATTGAAATTGTCAAAACTTAAAAGACAAAAATGATCTATGTGGTTTTTATACTATTTTGGTAGACTCTTTCTTCATTTGAAATATTCATTTGAATGCAGTGTTCAAAAAGTCACTAGGGTAAAAGAGTTTCATGACATTGCAATTCAAATTGTGATTTCTTTAACCACTTTATTGCGTTCTTGAGAATTATGATGGAGCGAGATGCAGTGAAGGAGTTCAATTGAATCCTTTTTCTTTACGGATAAGGGTTGTGGTGGAGTGGTAAGTACTCCTTCATCATTAACCAGATGTCTCGAGTTCAAACCCCTGGATATGGAGTTGCCTTTGTTAGGGAGCGTTTTACCTCCAATGTGGGACTTCGCGGTACGAATTCCCATTAGTCGGGCCCCAATGTAAATACTAGATACCGGGTGAGAAATAAAAAAAGAAAGAATCCTTTTCTTTGAAAGATATAATGCCTAAATAGGATAAAAATTTGAATCCCCTTAATCTAAAGGAATACAAATTAAAATTATAAGTGAAAAACTTTTGAAGTTATTTTGAGTCTTTTTTGTTAGAATTTCCGTTCTCCAACGGCAAAGTTGTTTTCCTGTAATCAATATAGGTCATAGGTTTGAGTTGGGGAAGTAATCACTAATGCTTGTATTACGATAGGATGAATATATTATATATCCCTATGACTGCGGCTTTTTTCGTACCATCCTATATGAATACAAAATACTTGGTGCACCGAGTTATGGTCTGGGTACCTAAATGCTTACTTGCCTACGTCGAATCCGTTATAAACTTTCATTTCGATGACATATGATCTTAACCTTTTGATTTGGTTACCAAGACGTCTTTTCATAAAGAGAACCTTTTGATTTTGCAGTTGTTAGCCATGTTATTCATTGGTTCAGAAAAGATTTCAGAAAAGGGAAAAACAGAAGAAAAAGTAAATTGTCGCCTTTCACAAATCAATCACATTATTTTGCTTTAGTGTAGCAATCACTTTGTAGAAAGAACGGTTAAAAAATATATTCACAACCTTTCAAGACTTGTATAAGAAAGGAATACGAGTTTTGATTTGCAGAGAGCTTTTTTGGTGATTTACCACTTTAACTTTAATTAATTTTACCAGATTTAAATGTTAGGTGTTAAGTAATATCGAAGGAAAAGCCTCGTCCAGCAACAAAGAAACGAGTGACCGCAAGCTAGCAATAACGAAAGTTCCAAAGTTTCAATGATGATAATGCTCACTTATTTTGGTTCGCAGGTTTGTGGGAATCGAAATCCTCAAAAAAGGAAAGAATACAAATAAGAAGTTGTCCAAAGATATGATTGCTAAAATCCTTTACAAGATAAAAGAATCATAGTTCAGTACATCTATTCGGCCTCAATCAAAAGAGATCAGAGTACTAATCAAGGAGCTATTGCCAACAAACATTCAGTATCCTTAAACAAGCTCAATCAAAGGCTTGAATGTCTCCTCAATGTAAGCACGTGACAAGGAAAGTCACGATCGAATCCGGCCCCTTCGAAGAGTAGGATTCGAAGAGGCACCCCTTGGTCAAATACTTTTGAAGATCTCGTGCCTCTATTTTTGGTCAAGGCTTAATGACTCTCTTCTCTCCTATAAGATGTCTGCTAAGATCAAATGGAAGACTTGCGCAACTACACATTGTTTTCTAAGTCTCTCTACTTCTTAGCCTAAACACTATAATCCTTAGTTTATGAGTGCATCAAAAGATAGGAAGAGTTAGAACACAAAAGAGAGTTGTCTCATTATTTAGAATTCAATTGTTGCTATACTTCGTTGGTGGTAAACGAATCAAAACCATCTGTATTGTAATACTTTCAAGATCTAAAGGGAACCCTTATGACCAAAGGGAAACTGGATGTAAGTACCGGCGGTACCGAACCAGTATAAAATCGACGTGTGTTATTCTTTTTATATTCACTATTATCTTTCATTCTACTCTTTGTCTAGTCAACTAAAATCACCGTTAGTCGACTATTTTTTTTAATAGACCACAATTCCCCCCTTCCCCCCATCTTGTACTTTCAGTTGGTATCAAATCAAGACTCACAATCTCTACTTAATAGCTGGTGAGAAAAAGATCATGGGATCTAACACTGTTGTTGGTGCACTATTTCAAGAAGGAACCTCTCAGGTTCGACCTCCTTATTTAAACGGATAACACTTTTTTAATTGAAAAGTGCGTATGGAAACATACACGATGTCATATGACATTAAGGTTTGACGTGTGATCAAAAAGAGAAATATTCCAATCCCACCAAAGAAGGATGCAAATGGTCAAGTCATCCTATCAACTGATCCTCTTGACTCAGATGACTTCACTGATGAACAAGTTGTTATCATAACTGTAAATGCCAAAGTAAAAAATCTATTGTACAATACTATCAGTGGAGAAGACTATGAAAAAATATCAAATTGTGAAACCGTCAAAGAAATGTGGGACAAATTGGAGGTCACGTACGAAGGAACTAACAAAGTGAAAGAAACAAGGATAAATGATTTGGTTCGGGACTACGAGCTATTTCAAATGAAGGATGGAGAATCAGCGAAAGACATGTTCTCCAGGTTTAGCAAAATTCTTGGAGGTATGAAGTCCTTTGGTAGACCTATCAAGAGCGATGAATAGGTTAGAAAAATTCTCAGAAGTTTACTTACCATTTGGCAGCCAAAGTCATCGCTTTGGAATGTCAGGATCTTGACAAAATTTCCTACGATAAACTTATAGATGATCTAATTGCTTTTGAGAAAACTCACTTGGATAGACAAATTCAAGAAAAGAAAAAAATTGTTGCCTTTAAGACAACTCTGGCTAAACCAAAAGAAGAAGAAGAAGAAAAAGAAGAAGAAGAAGACGAAGAAGAAGGAGAAGAAGGAGAAGGAGAAGGAGAAGAAGAAGGAGAAGGAGAAGGAGAAGGAGGAGAAGGAGGAGGAAGAGGAGGAGGAGGAGGAGGAGAACAAGATGAAAACATTGTCATGCTGTGTCAAGTTGTAACAAGCACGATGAGGAAAAACAAGAATAGCAGAAGAGGGAAGCCTAACTAACTTCAAGAAAGGAAGGATAAATAAAGAAACTGATAAACATGATGGAAGTTAAGAACCATGATTGTGGAAAATTCTTTACCTCATCACTTCTGGGCAGAAGCTGTGAGTACACCATGCCACATCATCAACAAGTGTCTGATTCGACCAATCCTCTAAAAGACTCCTTATGAACTATGGAATGGTAAGAAACCCAATATTAGCTATTTTCACCCTTTTGGATGCAAATGTTTTATCCACAACAATGGAAAGGACACTTTGGGTAAGTTTGATCCTGAGAGTGTTGAAGGTATATTTCTTGGTTATCTCCTTCAAGTTGAGCATATAGAGTTTACAATAAAAGAACCATGTGCATTGAGGAATCAATTCATGTTATTTTTCTTGATACTAACCCTCGCCCAAGGAATGAAAAAATTCCTGAAGATGAGGAAATCTCTTTTGTCCCTAAATCTGTTATTGTAGGAAAGGATCATCAAAGTGGGTCATCTGTTCAACAGACTCAATCAGCTGAAGAGCCCGCATAAAATCTCGAACTGTCTCTAGCAGATTAGTTGACTAATGTAGAAAGAGAGCCTTCCTCAAACACTCCAAATGAATGGAAAAGTAAACCTGGTTATCCTCGCAAATTCATTCTAGGAGATCCACAGGAAGGAATCACCACAAGAAGGTCTCAAAAGAACAAATCTCATATGGCTCTTATTTCTCAACTTGAGCCAAAGAAAGTGGATGAAGCTCTCAAAGATACTCACCGGTTAAGTGATATGAAAGAGGAACTAGATCAATTTGAAAGAAATAAAGTATGGGAGTTGGTCCCAAGACCTTCAAACTCCCCTACCATTGGAATTAAGTGGGTATTCAGAAACTAATTGAATGAATCAGGTCAAGTTGTTCGAAATAAAGCAAGATTGGTTGCCCAAGGATTGTAACGACCCGATCGGTCGTTCCGAGAGTGTTAGCCTTGTGTTTCCCGTTCCTGCTTCATTATATGTAGCTCAACTCTATTATGTTGAGTTAGGTTGGTTGGATCGGGTTCGGAGCGGTTTTGGAGAGAAATGAGACACTTAGTCTCTTAAGTTGGTTATTTAGTTGGAAAAGTAAATCGGAAGTTGACTTATGGGTAAATGATCTCGGAATCGAATTTTTATGGTTCAGATAGTTTCGTTAGATGATTTTGGACTTAGGAGTGAGTTCAGAATGTTATTCGGAGTTCCGTGGTATAATTAGACTTGAATTGGCGAAATTGGATATTTGGTGATTTCCGATCGGCAATGGAAAATTTTGATATCGGAGTCGGAATGGAATTCCAAGAGTTGGAGTAGGTTCGTAGTGTCATTTATACGTGTGTGCAAAATTCGAGGTCATTCGGACGAGGTTGATAGGCTTCGACATCGGTTGTGAAAGTTTGACGTTTCAAGTCCATTAAGCTTGAATTGGTGTGCGATTCATATTTTTATTATTGTTTGACGTGATTCGAGAGCTCGGTTGAGTTGGTATAGTGTTTTAGGACTTGATGGCACATTTGGTTGAGGTTTCGGAGGCCTCAGGTGTGTTCCGGGTGAGTTTTGAGCGAGTCCGGGCATTACCGGAACTTAGGCATGGTTCTGGTGCATAATTTTCGGGGACGGCGGCGATATTTCACCGAGGGCGGAGGAGGGGGAACAGATAGCATAAATCTAGCCGTTGAGGTGCTCCAGGAAGATCTGTAGATTCACTGGTCCGACTTCGGAAGCTTATATCTTTTGATCTACAAGGAATGTTGAGATAATTCAAAAGCGACAGTTGTATTCCTTCGTGTCTAGTTTCCAGAAAGCTAAAGAAATCATCATTTGGACATATGTAGAGAAATTTATGGCCAAAATACTGGATCTTGTCACTGCAGCCTCCAGAAGTGCGGACAACGCTACTTTTTCGCGACCGCGGAGGTCGGTTTCGCGGTTGCGCTTGGATTTTCGCAGTCAGCGTGAAGGAGATCGGAGAATTCACTATATAAATGGGGTTTAGGGCATTATTTAACATTTTGGACCTAGGGAGCTCGGTTTGTGGCAATCGTTAGAGGGTTTTTCAAGAAATTCATCGGGGTAAGTGATTCTAACTCTGATTTGGTTAATGTTCATGAATATATCAATGATTTCATCATTTGATTAGTACTTTGAGGTAGAAATTTGGGAAAAATTGTATAAACTTCATAAAATGAATTTTTGGGATTTGAACATCCAATTGGAGTCGGAATTGAGTGAAACTAATATGGTTGGACTCGTGAGTGAATGGGTTACCTAATTTTTTAAATTTCGTCGGATTTAGAGACGTGGGCACGGGGGCTGGGTTTGTCCAATTTTGGGGGTTTTGATCTAAATTGATAGATTTCATATGGAATTCATTCCCTTAGCGCGTATTGACGTATGTATATTGATTTTGGATAGATTCGGAGCAATTGGAGGTAGAATCTGTAACGACCCGCCGGTCGTTCCGTGAGATTAGCCCTGTTTTCCTTGTTTCTGCTTTTTCATTTGTTTCTTAGCTTAATTATGTTGTGTTGGGTCGGTTGGTTCGGGTTCGGAGTGGTCATGGTGAGAAATAAGACACTTAGTCTCTCAAGTTGGCTTAATAGTTTAAAAGTCAACCAGGAGTTGACTTATAGGTAAATGAACTCGGAATGTGAATTTTATGGCTCGGATAGCTTCGTTAAGTGATTTGAGAATTAGGAGTGTGTTTGGAATGTTATTTTGAGGTCCGGAGTAGAATTAAGTTTGAATTGGCGAAATTGAGTTTTTGGCAATTTCCGGTCGGTAGTGGAAAATTAGATATCGGGGTCGGAATGAAATTACGGAAGTTGGAACAAGTTTGTAGTATCATTTTGGACGTGTGTGCAAATATTCAGGTCATTCGGACGAGGTTTGGTTAGTTTCGGCATCGTTGGTGAGTTTTGAAAGTTTGAAAGTGTGTGCAAAGTTTGGGTGTTCTGAGGGTTCGACTAGGTTCGGGTGATCATTTATGACTTGTTGTTACTTTTGGTTGAGGTACCGAAGGCCTCGGGATGAGCTATGATGGTTGATGACATGGTTTTTGGCAATTTAGAGCTGCTGGTGTGAAATCTGCTAGTTTTCCGCAACTGCGGAAGGGGGAGCCGCATGTGCGAGGTCGCTTGTGCGGTTTGGGAGCCGTAAATGAGGACTCTAAGGAGTTTGGGATTTTCCGCAGAAGCGTAAATTTTGTCGCAGGTGCGCACCGCAAATGCGAAATTGGACCTTAAGTGAAATTCCGCAGAAGAGCACCTGGGACCGCAGGTGCGGTTTCACTGGGTAGATTATATAAATTTCAACCTTCACGAATTTTGGTTTATTTTATCAAAGTTTTCATATGGGTTGGAGCTTGGGAGAGCGATTTGAAGAGGGAAATTAGGGGAACTTCGTGGAGGTAAGATTTTTGGACCTAAAGCTCATTTCTATGGTGTTATTTGACTGATTAGAGGTGGAATTTATGGAATTAGTGACTAAATTTGGGGGTTTAGGGCTTGTAATTGGACACCTTTGATTGGGGAATTGAGGGGCCATTTGAGGTCCGATTTTGATGTTCTTGGTATGTATAAACTCGTGGAGGATAAGGATTCTTGTGATGTGATTTTTATCGAATTCCGAGACGTGGGCCCGGGGGTCAGGTTTGGCTAATTTCAGGATTTTTTGGTTATTTTTGATAATGGTCGCATGGGTTTTGTTCCCTAACATATATTGATGATATCAATCTGGTTTAGATCTGATTCGGAGCAATTGGGGGCCGATTCGAGAGGCAAAGGCATCGCGGATTAGTATTTTGGCCGGTTTGAGGTAAGTAACGATTGTAAATCTAGACCTGAGGGTATGAAACCCCGGTATTTCGTATTGTTTTGATAAATGAGATGACGCACATACTAGGTGACGAGCGTGTGGGCATGCACCGGTAAGGATTGTGACTTGTTCCGTCCCGTAGCGGCTATTAAGCCGTGTATTTGATTTAAATAATATGATATCCCGTATTTTTTATATTGATTCCATATTTGGGCTATACGCCAAGTTTGGGCCTTGTGCCGACCTGTCTCGACCCTCAGGGGTATTTAACTACTATTCTCACACTATATTGATAAAAAATATGAACTCAGTCATGCTTTATACTTGTTCACTGTTTAGTCCTGTTTATCACCCTGTGTTAGAATATTGAAAGATATTTTGGGTTGAGTCCCTGTGACTTGTGATGAGTTACCCGAGTGGCTTGTGAGGATGACTGAGTGAGGACAAGAGACGGATTGTGAGGATAGTGATGGATCGGGCTTCATGCCGGAGCGTTATATATATATATATATATATATATATATATATATATATATGGATTGGGCTGCACGCCGTAGCGAGATATTAGATCGGGCTGTACACCGCAACGATATAGCGTTTGGGCTGTAGGAGGCCGTCCAGAGTCTGTACACCCCTAGTGATCGTAGTCGACTATTATTTGGATCTGGCTGCACATCGTAACGGATATTATATGGATCGGTCTGCACACCGCAACAATTATAAATATACGGTACCTGTTGGGTGAGAGTGCTGAGTGTGAGCATTGACTTATGATAGTAGAGTCACGAGTGACTGAGAGGCTTGCCCGAGAGGCTTTATCTGCGAGTGATACTGTACCCGAGGGGCTGATCTCTTTATAAAACGATTGATTTCACTCTCCTTTACACTGAGCTTCTAATAGAACTGTTAAACAAATGCTTTATACTATATTTTTAAATGAAAACTTGGGATTTTATGAAAATACTCGGAAGATAGATTCCTGATTTGATGTATTACTATACTGTTGTTTACCACATGGTTTTACCCGATTTTATGCTCATCACTGCACTCAAGTCTTTAGTTATAATTGTTACTTACTGAGTTGGTGTACTCACGTTACTCCCTGCACCTTGTGTGTAGATTCAGGTGTTGAGTCCGAGCGTTAGCTATTTCACATTCTCTTTGAGCTTGTTCGGGGATTTCGAGGTAGTTGTTCAGTGTCCATAGCATGCCCTCTTCCCTTCATATTCTGTCCTATCTATCTATTCCTAGAACTGGTTGTAGTAATGAAATTATGTTACATTGTATCGTCTCCTAGATGCTCATGACGGTTGACTCCCGATGGTTGGGGTTGTGTATAAATATTTGGTTATTTTATTGTTGGAAATGCTTAAAAATAGAATTTTAATGGAATACGAGTCAACTTATGCTTTTAACGGGAAGTCTTATATGCTATTCTTGGTAGATTGGCTAGCCTAGTACGATGATAGGCGCCATCATGGCCATTCTTGAATTCTGTCATGCGAATCTGTTGATTCTAGAAACTAAACTTCTGTTGTTTCATTCTCTCACAGATGGTGAGGACACACGCTACCGATCAGGGTGACCAGACACTAGTGAGAGGTCGAGTCCGCGGTCGAGGCCGTGGTAGAGGTAGGGGTGTTGCCCGCGTAGCAGCCGGGGCAGTACTCATATACCCACCTATTGTTCAGGATCAGGTCCCCGTCGTAGATGTTCCAGCAGGACCGGCTCAGGCACCGGTAGTGCCTATTGGGATTCCGGGTCTTCAGGATACTATGGCTCAGATTTTGACTGTGTACACCAGTATTGCACAGGTAGTCACTATTTCTACTACTGCCGCTACTTCTCAGGTCGGGGGAGGCACCGAGACTCCTGCAGCCCGTACACCTGAGCAGGTCGTTCAGGGACTTCAGACACCGGGGGAAGCTCCAGCCCAGTCGGTTGCACCTGTCCAGGATTATGTGATTCTTTTCATGCCAGATGACGAGCAACGTAGGTTAGAGAGATTTGGTAGACTTCAGCCTCCGACATTCAGTGGTGCGGAAGGCGAGGATGTCCAGTGTTTCTTAGACAAGTGTCAGAGGATTCTTCGCACTGCAGGGATATTGGAGAACAGTGGGGTCTTGTTTACCACCTTCTAGTTCTCAGGAGCTGCATTCACTTGGTGGGAGCCTTATGAGAGGCGTAGGCCTGTTGGTGCAGCACCCCTCACTTGGCAGAAGTTCTCTACTCTCTTCTTAGAGAAGTATGTTCCCTAGTCTCATAGAGAGGAGCTGCGTAGACAGTTTGAGCAGCTGCGTCAGGGTGAGTTGACAGTGACGCAGTATGAGATGAGGTTTTCAGAGCTAGCTGGTCATGCTTTAAAGTTGGTACCTACTGAAAGAGAGAGGATTAGGAGGTTCGTTGATGGCCTCACTTATCAACTTCATATTCTGATGACTAGAGAGAGGGTATCGGGTGCTACTTTTGAGCAAGTACTGGATATTGCCCGGGATATTGAGGAAGTTCGTGGGCAAGACCGTGATGCGAGAAAGGCCAAGAGGCCTCGAGGATCTGGTAGTTTCAGTAGTTCTTCTTACAGAGGACAGTTTCAACATAACAGAGGCCTCTCATTTAGGCCTCCTAAGTTAGTTCGCCCAGCTTATAGTGGTGCACCATCGAGGCATGGTTCCCGCAGTTCTCATCCGGGCCGTTCTTCATTCAGTGCTCTTCAAGCTCAGATTTCATCTCGAGCACCATCAGTTTAGGGTTCCTCTATGCATGGTTTTTCTAGTGGATATCCTGGTGACAGGGGTTCCTTTCAGTCCCCGTCTCCCGCACCAGGGAGTTGTTATGAGTGTGGAGAGTTCGGGCATATGAGGAGACAGTGTCCTCGTCTTCGTGGGGGTCCAACTCAGTAGAGGAGTCAGCCCTCGACTTTAGCTCCAGTTACTTCACCGCCCGCCCGGGCAGCTAGGGGTGGGGGTCAGACAGCTAGAGGCTGCCCTAGAGGGGGAGGTCGATCAGGTGGAGGTCATGCTCGTATTTATGCACTTACAGCCAGACCAGATGTTATGGCCCCAGATGCAGTGATTACAGGTATTGTCTCAGTCTCTCACCGAGATTCTTCGGTCTTATTTGATCCCGATTCCACGTATTCCTATGTTTCATCATATTTTGCCCATTTTCTGGATATGCCCCATGAGTCCTTAGTTACATATATTCATGTGTCGACTCTGGTGGGCGATACTATTGTTGTAGACTGTGTACATCGGTCCTCTGTGATATCTATTAGGGGTCTGGAGACCCGAGTGGATCTATTATTGCTTAGCATGGTTGACTTTGATGTGATATTGGGCATGGATTGGCTATCTCCGTGTCATGTTGTTCTAGATTGTCACACTAAGACCGTGACCTTAGCGATGCCAGGATTTCCGTGAGTTGAGTGGAGAGGTTCTATTGAGTATGTGTCTAGCATGGTGATTTCATACCTGAAGGCCCATCGTATGGTGGAAAAAGGGTGTTTATCGTATTTGTCTTTTGTGAGGGATGTCAGTGTTGAGAATCCTGCTATTGATTATGTTCCTGTGGTCCCTGATTTTTCGGACGTGTTTGTCTCACCCCCTTTTATCCTCGCAGATTCCGGGTTTCGACATTTTTTGGTACAACTCACTTCCTTTTGGGAAGAGTTATGGAAATTGAAGAGTCGCCACCTAACGGATTTAAGGTGCGTTAGGGCACCTAGTGCAGATAACTCATAAACCAGTTTACGTTATCAGAGATTGGGTAAGGGATTGAAATTACCTTGAGGGGAAGGTGTTAGGCATCCCTCGAGGTCCACAACGGTGGGTCCCGGCCAAACTCATTTTGTGAATTAGTCATTAAGGAAATAAAGCAATTTAAACACATAGGGATTATTAAAAACAGGAATAAAGGGGTCTTAAGTTTATTATCCTATAGGATCACTTCTGTGCAATACTCGGTAAGCGTTCCTCAAATAGAGGTGTTACGCGTAGCGTTAGCGCACAGGTCATCATATCCTTTACTACCCAATTACCCTCCCCTTAGTGGTTATATAAGCGATTTTAATTAAATGTGTACTTTACGCGTGCATTACCCGTCCCTTATCTATGGTCTTGGAGGTGCTTAGGACCTCTAATTAAGGTGTTTCTAGACTCACCTAGGGTGCTTAAAAGGATAAAAACTAAGCGTCAAGCAGAACAAATAGGACTGTCATATAAAGGGAGCAGTTAAGGGCTCATATTTACCTCCACAGATAAACAAGCAATAACACGTCTCAAGCAACAGTTCTAAAACACTTTAAAGTCCTATAACAGGATATCTAGGTGAGCATAAAAACAGAATACATGCAACATTTTGTTAAGGCGAGGCAATGAATACCTAATAAGTTTGCCTACTGATTTTATCACTTCCTAAATCTGGGCAATTTACAAACAATCAAACAAACATTGTTTTACAATTTCAAGATTTTAGTTTTCCTACAGGCTTTCCTAGGTGTGGATCAGAAGTATCCTATGAACATGATATCTAGTCATTATTCAGAACCATAATAGACCAATGATCAATTTTTAACGGGCAGATTTTTATTCATTAGTCCCTATAGGCATGCTGTCTAGATGCTGAAAAATAATCACAAACATTATAGGATAAGTTTTACATGTACATCTCTATAAGCATGATATCTACGTGTTGGGAATGCTTTTGTACCTATTTCTTATGGGCCTGATGATGAAACTGATTTTATACGATTAACTATAGACATGATATTTACGCGAGTACAATAAAAGTCCTAGAAGCATGGTCTCTAATGCACATAGGAAAGTTTATGAACATGATTATTAAGGCAGAATTGATAAACAACCTGGAAACATGATATCTAACGCAGATGTGAGTATGCAAATTTTTGGAGATGGAAGTTTAGAACAAATAGTATGATGAGCCTACAAACATGTTTTCTAATGCACATAACAATCCAATAATCATGGTTTCTAACACATGTAGACAATCATAACAGTCCTATGAGCATGGTTTCTACCCGATTCCCACAAAAAGATATGTAAAAGTCCCTCCCATTTTACTAATATCCCCAATATATGTTTTTACAAGAATTACTATTACATGCCAAATATAAATAAATTACATAAATGAAATCACTATGCTATAGGGAGCCTGGATAGGCCCAAAAGTAAACTTGGAAAATCATGCCTTCAACCAAGTCTGAGGTGCCAATATCTCATAGTATCCAAGATGATATCCTGGTGTGTCAAAGTTCCCAAGGGCCTCAGGGACCCCGGGCAATGTTCACACCAGAAACCCTTTAAAGAAGACAATTTTGTGCATAAGTGTGGAAGAGCCAGCCCCAGTGTGTCAAAATTTGGAGGAGTCTCATGGACTCTTAGGCAGTGCTCACACTGGAGGGGCAGGAGTGGAAAATAATGCATGAAGATAGAAATAGTTTTAAGAAAGCAGTTTAGAAATAAAACAGTTTTAGGAGTAAAACAGTTTAGAAGTGAGGCAGTGTAGAAGTAAAACAGGTTAGAAGTGAAACAGGAGTAAACAGAGTCATTGCAGCACTCTGAAACAAAGGCTCCAGCAAACAGCAGAAAGCAGAAATATGGTCACAAAGTTTCAAAGCAAAGATTCATATTGCCTAGATTAGTTCATTAATTAACACTAGGTAGGCATATAACATGGTGAGAACAAAGCACTACACAAAGAAGGGAGCAGGGGTTGGGAACATAGGAATCCTGAATCAGGAACACATAAAATAGGGCGAGAGCGAAAGCATGTTGATTAACAGGGACATAGAGCAGGCAGGGGTAGGTTGACATTTTTACAACAACCAGGTTCCATAACCCTCACTAGGATATAACATACTGATTTAGGGCCCTAAAAAGGAAACACATAAGTCTAACTGCATGTGGTAAAAGCCATACGAAATGGGACCTAATGATAGAAGTAATCATACTGACTTAAAGCAATAGACAGGAAAAACATAGAAATTTAAACACATCAGTAATCATGCTGATTAAAGTAGTAGGATGTAATGACCCGGCCGATCGTTTTGCGTATTAGGACCTCGTTCCCCCAAATGAGACTTCTCGTAGTTGTTTTGGATTATTTATGACTTATGGGAACGGGTTGTTCGGGATTTGGAATAGTTTGGAATGGTACATGAACACTCGGTTCCTTAAGGTTGGCCTTTAAGGCCAAGTTTGACTTCGGTCAATATTTTGAGTAAACGACCTCGGAATTGAGTTTCGATGATTCCGGTAGCTTTGTATGATGATTTCGGACTTAGGAGTATGTTCGGAATGGGTTTTGGATGACCCGAGAGCGTTTCGGCGCCAAATAGCGAAATAAGAGTTTCCTTAAGTTCATATTGTGGTTTGGGACGTATTTTTGTGTTATCGAGGTCCGAACAGAATTCCGAGACCTGGAATAGTTCCTTTATGTCATTTATGACTTGCTTACAAAATTTGGTGTCATTCTGAGTAGTATAGGTATGTTCGGTGCATTGAAAGCGAATTCTAGAACTTGAAGTTCAAAGTTTGATTCAATTTGGTTTTGGGGTAAAATTCTTAGTTCCGTTGTTGTTTTGCACGTTCCAAAAATTTGAGCGAGTCCGCATCATGAATTCAGACCTGCGAGTGCCTTTGGACGGGGTCCCGGGGGGGCTCGGGTGAGTTTCGGACCCCTCAGAGCTAAATGTTAAAAACCAGAAAATTCATTGTCTGGTTTCCTTCTTCGCGTTCGCGGGAGGGCGGCCGCGTTCGCGAAGAAAGAGTTGGTCTGGGTTGCTGATGCTCTATGCGTTCGCGAAGCCCAACCTGCGTTCGTGATGTGTTGGACCCCTGACCTTCGCGTTCGCACCCGTGTCTCCGCGTTCGCACAGGTGTAGGACGGGACCAAGCCCGTTTGTTCTTCGCGTCCGCAAGAAGTCCACCACGTTCGCGTAGGTCTAGCCCGGCTAGTCTTCGTGATCGTGGGCTCCCTTTCGCATTCGCATAGAAGGGCATACAGGGGCCTGGGCCATTGGCCTTCGTGAACGCGGTGCCCCTGTCGCGTTCGCGATGAAGGGGAAGCTGGGCAGTGACATTTAATAACGGGACTTAGTTATTTTTGGGAATTCTTCTTCTTCCTTGGGGTGATTTTGAGCATTCAAGAGAGGCAAACGGCCTAACTACTTTGAGGTAAGTAATTCCTACCATAAACTTAGTCTAACACATGGATTCTAAGGTAGATTAACACACTAATTAGTGGAAATTCATGGGTTAGAGTAAAAACCTAGGTTTTATGAAAAATGGGGGAATTACCAAGGAATTTGCTATGGAATCATACACAAACTATATATTAATGATCCTTAGGATATGGGTAAGTATTTCCTTTGAAAAGTTTCGGAATCCGAGCATGTGGGCCCGGGGCTGTATTTTGGGATATTGCAAAGTAGGCTAGAATGGTTAATTAAATAGGGAAATTTCATGCTTTTGAGTCTAAATTAATGTATTTATGCAACATTTGACTAGTTTCGAGTCCTTGGGAGACGAGTTTGGAGTTTCGGGCGCGTTCTTGACCCGGAAAGTAGGTTCTACACGAGGTGAGTCTCCTTTCTAACCTTGTAAGAGGGAATTGTCCACATAGGTGATTTAAATGCTATGTGTTGATGCATGTGGGGGCTACGTGCGTACCAAGTGACGAGAGTCCGTACGTAGCGGCTATTATTGTTATGTCGGGTAGTTTTAGGACCCACGAGCATTCTTTTATGTGCCTTACATGTATCCCTAAATGTATGTTGAGTTGCTTATTATTCTTGAATTGGCATGAAGATATTAGGAAGTCGTGTTTTAGATTTCATTACTTAAGTTCTTGTTTTCAAGTATAATCTCTGTTAAATGCCTGAAATTCTAATAATTCTTTGTATGTATATGAGCACCCGCGTCACATGTATGATTAATGAGCGGGATAGCCTTATCATTATGCAAAACGCGTCGCATGATCGATTCGCGAGCGGGGTAATAGATACATCTATGGTTCGAGTCGTTCGACCCTCGGCAGTGCACATTTATTTTCGCAACGCTTCGGCCGTACGCTCCGGCATACTATGTGTTGTGTATTTGACTGAGAGTCTTGTTGTTATTATATAAATTGCTTCATGTGAAAAGGAAAAGTAGTTCATTATATACTATTGTGAATTGACAGGTAGAAGTAAGTTGTAAATTTATATTTGATATTTCATGTCTTTGTGATTTCTAGGACTGCTATCCCTGCTTAGTCTTATTTAGCCCTGTTATTTACTCATGGCCCTAGTAAGTATCAAGCCTGCTTCTCGTCACTACTTCTTCGAGATTAGACGGGATATTCACTAGGTACATATTTGTTTATATGTACTCATGCTACGCTTCTGTACTTAATTGTACAGGTTCTGAGGCAGGTATATCTTGTTATCAGACCAGAGCGCGATCTTGAGAGCATACTCTATACCCGACTCCACGGTGAGCTACTCCCCCCCTTGGCGATCCTCAGCAACACTTTGGAGTTGTCTTTTGCTATTCCTGTCCATTACTTCAGACAACAGCACAAATGTTCTATCTTATTTTGTATATTACACTAGTCCGCCCGTAGACTTGTGACACTAGGTCTTGGCACACGTAGTAGATACTATATTTTGGCACTGTATATGTTATTTCTGTCCCTTTTGGTTATGTTGATTTGAGTGGGTTAAGTTATACGTTTTCACCCTACAACTCTAACCTTAAAATTTGGCAAAGTTTCGGAATAATTTATCAAATAAGGTAATCTCGTTAGTAACACATGTGTTGGCTTGCCTGACCCCGGCGTTGGGCGCCATCACGACCTGAGTTTGGAGTTGGGTCGTGACATAGGACATGGACCTAAACACAGAAGTAATCATGCTGATTAAAAGCAGTAAGACATAGACCTAAAATACAGAAGTAATCACGTTGACTGGGATCAAGGAAGATACAAGTTCAATTACACAAAAGTAGCCATACTAATTGAAGTCACATGAAAGAGAGAAGCGACCATGCTAATCGAAATACATAAGAAACATGGATTCAACATAAGTGAAGCAATAAACAAGAAAGCACATAGGTTTAAACTTTATAGTATAATGAATGACATTAGGAATAGAAACATTCCAGTTAAAGGAAGCCAACATAAGGTAAACGTATGCAAAATTCAGTGGTCTAGCCTTGCCTTTCAGCCGGCTAGACAATGTAGTAAACACAAGTAGCAGAAAGATGAGAGAAAATTGTGTATGTGTGTGTTTTTTTGGATTGTTTTCGTGTGTTAGAAGAATCAGTGATGAGAATAAGGTCAGAATGTGTCAGTTCACAAAATAAGGGCCATCGAATAAATCAACCAGTTAATTGGGGGATTTAACCAATCAATTCATACAAAAAATCTGAGAAAGCCCCCTTAGAATAGGGAAAGCCAATTAACGGTATAAATTAGGGCTCAAATAAGGTAAGAAAATCAATCACATGCCATATAAAACTCATAAGTCAGAATAGTGATTTAATTAAGGAAAATGGTACTAATTAAAAGTAGCAAATAAGGAAAACAGGTAAATCATAGAGAAGTACTGATTTGAACGAAAAAATATGATTTGAATCCCAAATAAAATCAGCCAAGATAATTGATTGACATGAATAAAAACATAACAGGAAGAAAAATTGAAGAAATCAGTGCCATAAACAGAAAATACCGAGGTTTAAAATATGTGCACAAAGATTAATCAAATCAGCAAAGAAATAATCAGATTCAACATTTGAAAGTTTGAAAAATCGTTTGACGAGAACTTAGAACGAAACCCAGTTTATAGAAATCATTGAAATTGAATAATGATAGGGAAAATAGAAAGTTTTACGAAGAAAATACCGGATAATAGTTAGAATGTTTCAGATCTACAAGGATCTGAACAGACTCAGGTAGTCATAAGACTAGGATTTTCGAAAATAACAGAGATGAAAGAAGCTCGGTCCAAAACCATATATTCTAACCAAAAATAGGAAGATAACAGTACCCACAAACGAAAATGGTCATAGACAGGACTGTGAGAAAGGTGTTGAATCAAACCAGGTTGAATCTCCTTGAGATTCTCTCCCAAATAAACGAAGTCGAACAACCAGAAGATGTAGCAGGCCAGAAAAGGCCTGAAAATACACAGAAACCCCATAGACGAGGAGTTTTACCGGTGACGGCGATTAGGTTTTTTAGGGAGCGGTTGAGAGAAAAGGGGGAAGGTGGGGAAACGATGACGGAAGGGGAAAGGGAAATGAGGGGTTAGGGTTAGTCTTTTAGGTTTAAAAAAGGCAAGAAATAACGTGGACCATTGATCTTAGAGATCAACGGCCACGATTAGGCGAGGCCTTGGGTCGGGTAGGTACGAAATTGGGCATGGGCGGATTGGGCTGTGTTTTAAAGGTATTTGGGCTGGTGTAATTGGGTTATAATAAAATTAAAAAGGGTTATTTGTTAAATACTCAATTAGTTGGTAAAATAATTTGTAAAAATAATTAACAGATTATAAAAAATGATTTTCATGCATGAAAAAATGTTTTAAAACAATTACTCAATATTTTAAAAATATAAAAAGTTATTTTCTGGTAAAATAATGTAATAATGCGTACATGGGCTATTATTGCAAAGTTATTGCAATTATAACCCAAAAATGTAAACGTGCTTATTTATAAAATAATTGAAGCCAAGTATAAATATAAATGATAAAATTAAGTCAGAAAATTGTTATAAAATCATTTCTGATGCAATTAGTAATTATTTATATAATAAAAATACTGAGATAAATTAATAATAATCCTTAGAAAATGCAAAAATTATGGAAAATATTAGTTGATTCTCATGCATTGTTTTTGAAGATACATATGAATTTTGAAAATAATATAAGGAAAAATTGGGCATCAACAGTGTTTCCTGCTGACCTGCCAGGCATGCCACCTGATAGGGATATTGATTTTGGCATTAATTTGGTGCCGGGCACTCAGCTCATTTCCATTCCAGTGTATCGTATGGCACCGACAGAGTTGGGGGAATTGAAAGAGTAGCGTCAGGAACTCCTAGATAAGGGGTTCATTCAGCCTAGTGTGTCACCTTGGGTGCACCAGTGTCGTTTGTGAAAAAGAAGGATGGTTCCATGAGAATGTGTATTGACTACAGGCAGTTGAACAAGGTTACAATCAAGAATAAGTATTATTTTCCTCGTATTGATGATTTGTTTGACCAACTTCAGGGAGCCAGAGTGTTCTCTAAGATTGATTTGAGATCCGGGTATCACCAGCAGAAGATTCGAGATTCTGATATTCCCAAGACAGCTTTCAAGACTCATTACGGTCATTATGAGTTTATGGTAATGTCTTTTGGGATGACCAATGCCCCAGCATCGTTCATGCATTTGATGAACAACGTGTTTCAGTCGTACTTGGATTCCTTTGTTATTGTGTTCATTGATGACATCCTGAGATATTCTCGTAGATAGGAGGATCATGCTCAGCATTTGAGAGTTGTATTGCAGAGATTGGGGGAGGAGAAGATTTATGCAAAGTTCTCCAAGTGTGAGTGTTGGCTTGGCTCAATAGCTTTCTTGGGGCACGCGGTGTCCAGTGAGGGTATTCAGGTTGATCCGAAGAAGATAGAGGCGGTGCAGAGTTGGCCCAGACCGTCCTCAGCTACAGAGATTAGGAGCTTCCTTGGTTGGGTGGGGTATTACCGTCACTTTGTGGAGGGGTTTTCTTCTATTGCTTCGCCCTTGACCAAATTGACCCAGAAGGGTGCTTCGTTCAGGTGGTCGTACGACTGTGAGGAGAGATTTCAGAAGCCCAATGTTGCATTGACCTCAGCTCCAATGTTAGTATTGCCATCAGCTTCAGGTTCTTATACCGTATATTGTGATGCCTCGAGGATAGGCATCAGTTGTGTTTTGATGCAGGAGGGTAGGGTGATTGCCTACTCCTCACGCCAGTTGAAGACTCGTGAGAAGAATTATCTCATACATGATCTCGAGCTTGCAGCCATTGTTCACGCCTTGAAGATTTGGCTTCATTATTTGTATGGGGTGCATCGTGAGATTTTCACTGATCACCGTAGTCTGCAGAATCTGTTTAAGTGTAAGGATAAGAATTTTCGTATGAGGATATGGTTGGAGCTTCTCAAGGACTATGATATCACTATTCTATACCATCCGGGGAAGTCCAATGTAGTGTTTGATGCCTTGAGTCGCAGAGCAGAGAGTTTGGGGAGTCTAACAGATCTTCCAGCAGCAGAGAGACCATTATCACTTGATGTTCAGACCTTAGCGGGCCAGTTGGTGAGATTGGATCTATTAGAGCCCCCTCGGGTATTGGCTTGTGTAGCCTCCAGGTCTTCCCTTTACGATCGTATCAGGGAGCGCCAGTATGAAGACCCACACTTGCTCGTTCTTTAGGATAGGGTCCAGTGAGGTGATTCCAGGGATGTGGTTATCGGTGATGATGGGGTTATGAGGATGCAGGGTCGGATATGTGTACCTAATGTCGATGGGCTTCGAGAGTTGATTCTAGCAGATGCCCACAGCTCGCGATACTCCTTCCATCCACGTGCTGTAAAGATGTATTAGGATCTGAGATAGCATTATTAGTGGAGGCGGATGAAGAAGGATATTGTTGGATTTGTGGCTCGGTGTATCAACTGTCAGCAGGTCAAGTATGAGCACCAGAGACCAGGTGGATTGCATCAGAGGTTGGATATCCCAGAAAGGAAGTGGGAACGAATCACCATAGATTTTGTAGTTGGGCTCCCACATATTTCGAGGAGGTTCGATGCTATATGGGTTATTGTGGATCGGTTGACCAAGTCCGCGCACTTTATTTCTTTTGGTACTACGTATTCTTTGGAGCGGTTAGCTGAGATCTATATACGGGAGATTGTTCGGTTGCATGGTGTCCCATTTTCTATCATTTTTTACAGAGGTGCTCAGTTCACATCACAGTTTTGGAGGGCCGTGTAGAGAGAGTTGGGTACTGAGGTTGAGCTGAGCACAACATTTCATCCTCAGACGGAGGGGAAGTCAGAGCGCACTATTCAGATTTTGGAGGACATGTTGCGTGCTTGTGTCATTGATTTTGAGGGTTCATGGGACCGGTTTCTCCCACTTGCGGAGTTTGCCTATAATAATAGTTTTCAGTCGAGTATCCAAATGGCCCCATATGAGGCTATATATGGGAGGAGGTGTAAATCTCCGGTTGGTTGGTTTGAGTCGGGTGAGGCTAGGTTATTAGGCACAGATTTGGTAGAAGATGCGTTGGATAAGGTGAAGTTGATACAGGAGCGGCTTCGCACGGTGCAATCTAGGCAGAAGAGTAATGCGGACCGGAAGGTCCGGGATGTGTCTTTCATGGTTGGGGAGAAGGTGTTGCTGAAGGTGTCACCCATGAAGGGTGTTATGCGGTTCGGGAAGAGGGGAAAGTTGAGCCCCCGGTTCATAAGGCCTTTTGAGGTGCTTCATAGGGTTGGAGAGGTGGCTTATGTACTTGCCTTTCCACCCAGCTTATCGAGTGTTCATCCGGTATTCCATGTTTTCATGCTCCGGAAGTATGTACGTGACCCGTATCATGTTTTGGACTTCAGCACGGTTCAACTAGAGGGTGATATGTCTTAGGAGGTAGAGCCAGTAGCCATTTTGGGTCGTCGGGTTAGAACGTTGAGGTATAAGGATATAGCTTCAGTGAAAGTGCAGTGGAGGCCACCTGGGAGACCGAGCGGGAGATGCGGAGCAGATATCCTCACTTATTTGAGACTCCAGGTATGTTTCTAGACCCGTTCGAGGATGAACGTTTGTTTAAGAGGGGGATAATGTAACGACCCGGCCAGTCGTTCCGTGAGATTAGCCTCGTTTGCCTTATTTCTGCTTTATCATGTGTTTCTTAGCCTAATTATGTTGTGTTGGGTCGGTTGGGTCGGGTTCAGAACTGGGAGTTGACTTATAGGTAAATGACCTCGGAATGTGACTTTTATGGCTCGTATAGCTTCGTTAGGTGATTTGGGACTTAGGAATGTGTTCAAGATGTTATTTTGAGGTCCGGAGTAGAATTAGGCTTGAATTGGCGAAATTGAGTTTTTGACGATTTCCAGTCGGTAGTGAAAAATTAGCTATCGGGGTCGGAATGGAATTTCGAAAGTTGGAACAGGTTCGTAGTATCATTTCGGATGTGTGTGTAAATTTTCAGTTCATTCCGACGAGGTTTGGTTAGTTTCGGCATCGTTGGTGAGTTTCGGAAGTTTGAAACTTCTTAAGCTTGAATCATAGTTGATTTAGTGTTTCAGTGTTATTTTGGGTGTTTTGAGGGTTTGAATATGTTAGGGTGATCATTTATGACTTGTTGGTACTTTTGGTTGAGGTCCCGAAGGCCTCGAGATGAGTTCGAATGGTTGACGACATGGTTTTTGGCAATTTAGAGATGCTGGTGTGAAATTCGCTGGTTATCCGCACCTACGGAAGAGGGAGACGCATGTGCAAGGTATCTTGTACCTGTTTGGGAGTTGCATATGCGGACTCTGAGGAGTTTGGGATTTTCCGCAGAAGCGAAAATTTGGTCGCAGGTGCGCACCGTAGGTGCGATAGTATTGGTCGCAGATGCAAAATTCTACCTTAAGTGAAATTCCGCATAATAGCACCTGGGACCGCAGGTGCGGGTCTGCAGGTGCGGTTTCACTGGGCAGATTATATAAATAGCAACCTTCGCGAATTTTGGTTTATTTCATCAAAGTTTTCATACGGGTTGGAGCTTGGGAGAGCGATTTGAAGAGGGAAACCAAGGGATCTTCGTAGAGGTAAGATTTTTGGACCTAAAACTCATTTCTATGGTGTTATTGACTGATTAGAGGTGGAATTTATGGAAATTAGTGACTAAATTTGGGGGTTTAGGTCTTGTAATTGGAGACCTTTGATTGGGGGTTTGAGGGACCATTTGAGGTTCGATTTTGATGTTCTTGGTATGTATAGACTCGTGGGAGGATTAGGATTCTTGTGATGTGATTTTTATCAAATTCCGATACGTGGGCCCGGGGTCGGGTTTGGCTAATTTCGGGAGTTTTTGTTAATTTTGATAATTTTCGAATGGGTTTTGTTCCCTAGCATATATTGATGATATCAATATGATTTTGGTCAAATTTGGAGCAATTGGGGGCCGATTCGAGAGGCAAAGGCATCGCGGATTAGTATGTTGGCCGGTTTGAGGGAAGTAACGATTATAAATCTAGACCTGAGGGTATGAAACCCCGGTATTTCGTATTGTTTTGATAAATGAGGTGACACACATGCTAGGTGACGAGCGTGTGGGCATGCACCAGTAGGGATTGTGACTTGGTCCATCCCGTATAGACTATTAAGCCGCGTATTTGATTTAAATCATATGATATCCCGTTCCTTTTTTATATTGATTCTATATTTGGGTTGTACGCCATGTTTGCGACCTTGTGCCGACCTGTTTGGACCCTTTGGGGTATTTTACTACTATTCTCACACTATTTTGATAGAAAATATGAACTCAGTCATGCTTTATACTTGTTCACTGTTTAGTTCTGTTTATCACCCTATGTTAGAACATTGAAAGATATTTTGGGCTGAGTCCCTGTGACTTGTGATGAGTTGCCCGAGTGGTTGTGAGGATGACAGAGTAAGGCTGAGAGCCAGATTGTGAGGATAGTGATATATATATGGATCGGGCTGCACGCCGCATCGATATAGCGCTTGGGCTGTAGGAGCCCCTCCGGAGTCTGTACGCCCCCAGTGAGCGCAGACGACTATTATTTGGATCGGGCTGCACGCCGCATCGGATATTATATGGATCGGTCTGCACGCCGAACGGTTATATATATACGGTACCTGTTGAGTGAGACTGTTGAGTGTGAGCATTGACTTATGATAGCAGAGTCACGAGTGACTGAGAGTCTTGCTCGAGAGGCTTTATCTGCGAGTGATACTGTGCCTGAAGGGCTGATATCTTTATAAAACTATTGATTTGACTCTCATTTACACTGAGCCTCTAATGGAACTGTTAAACAAATGTTTTATACTATATTTTTAAATGAAAACTTGGGATTTTATGAAAATACTCGGAAGATAGATTCACGATTTGATGTATTTACTCTATTGTTGTTTACCACATGGTTTTACCTGATTTTATGCTCGTCACTGCACTCAAGTATTTAATTATAATTGTTACTTACTGAGTTGACGTACTCACGTTACTCCATGCACCTTGTGTGCAGATTCAGGTGCTGAGTCCGAGCGTTAGCTGTTTCACATTCTCTTGGAGCTTGTTTGGGGATTTCGAGGTAGTTGTTCGGCGTCCGTAGCATGCCCTCTTCCCTTTATATTCTGTCATATTTATCTATTCCTAGAACTGGCTATAGTAATGAAATTGTGTTACATTGTATCGTCTCTTAGATGCTCATGACGGTTGACTCCCGATGGTTGGGGCTGTGTTTAGATTTTTGGTTATTTTATTGTTGGAAATGCTTAAAAATAGAATTTTAATGGAATACGAGTCAACTTATGCTTTTAATGGGAAGTCTTATATGCTATTCTCAGTAGATTGGCTAGCCTAGTACCATGATAGGCGCCATCATGGCCAGTTTAGGTTTGGGGTCGTGACAGAATCAATGGGCAAGAGCATCGCGGACTAGAGTTGTATCCGGTTTGAGGTAAGTAACGATTGTAAATCTAGACCTGAGGGTTTGAAACCCAAGAATTTCGTACTATTTTGATAAATGAGGTGACGCACATGCTAGGTGACGGGCGTATGGGCGTGCCCCAGTAGGGATTGTGACTTGGTCCGTCCCAAGGCAACAATAGATTTGCATATTTTGATAAACTCTATATGATATCCATGTGTTTTAGAAATGATTCTGTTAACTTGGGCTGAATGCCATGTTTGGGGCCTTGTGTCGTACTGTTTGGACTCCATAGGGGTATTTTACTACTATTCTCAAACTGTGTTGATAGAAAATATATTCTCAGTCATGATTTAAACCTATTTACCGTTCAATCATGTTCATCACTCTATTTTAAATATATGAAAGATATTTTGGGCTGAGTCCCCTAAGTTGTACTGAAATGCCCGAGTGTCTTGTAAGGTTGATGACTGAGTAAGGCCGAGAGCCGGATTGTGAAGATAGTTAGGGATCGGGCTGCACGTCGCAACGTTACATAGATATGTTGGATCGGGCTGCACGCCGCAGCGATATATATACATGGATCGGGTTGCACGCCGCAGCAATATATGGATCGAGTTGCACTCCACAACAATATTAGGTTGGGCTGCACGCCACAGCGATATAGCGCTTGGGCTGTAGGAGCCTCTCCGGAGTCTGTACACCCCCAGTGAGCGAAGTGGACTATATATTTATGGATCGGGCTGCACGCCGCATCGGTTAATATAAGGTACCTGTTGAGCGTGAGTGCTGAGTGCGAGTGGTGATTGATGAGAGTTGAGTCACGAGTGACTGAGAGGCTTGCCCGAGGGGCTATATATATAAGTGATACTTTGCCCGAGTGGCTTATTTTATGAAATTACCGTTTTCACTCTTCTTTTATTTTGAGACTCCATTGAAAATGTTGAACAAATATTTTCAACAACTTTCATTGAAATTGTGGTTTTTACGAGATGTTTGAAAACCTTATTACTGATTTGATCTTGTTATCTCCACTGAGGTTTTATGTTATGGGATATATGTATATTATTTTGAATTCTCATCATTGCACTCAACCTTTAGTTATAATTGTTACTTACTGAGTTGGCGTAGTCACGTTACTCCCTGCACCTTGTGTGCAGATTAAGGTGCCATGGCATCAAAGTGAGAGATGATCTGCTCTTTCCTAGAGTATTTCGGAGATTTGCAAGGTAACTGCACGACGTCCGCAGCCTTGCCTTTCTCCTTCCTATCTTTTTATCACTCATTTTTCTCAGACTCATATTGTATTAAGTAGACAGTATCAGATTTGTACTTTTAGTTGCTCATGACTAGTTACTCCGGGATCGGGCAGTGTTTTATGTCTTTTTTTCATGTTTCCGCTTTGTTTGAAATGCTTAAACGAAAGATTTATGAAATATTTGATTAGGAAATGAATTAAGGAAAAAGCCCTTTTATGCTATAAGTAATGAATTGGCTAGCCTAGTACTGCGATAGGCGTCATCACAGCTAGGGTGGTTTGGGGTCGTGACAAGGATACTCTCAGCAAGAAGGAATCGTTTATGATGAAACCTTTGCGCCTATAGTAAGACTTGAATCCATACGAATATTACTTGCATTCACTGCTCCCAAAGGATTCAAGCTATTTCAAATAGATGTTAAAATTGCATTCCTAAATGGCTACATCTCTGAAGAAGTATATGTGAAGAAACCACCAGGATTTGCAATCATTACGTTTCCAAATCATGTATCCAAGCTGACTAAAGTTATTTACAGTCTCAAACAAGCTCCTCGTGCCTGGTATGAAAGGTTAAGTTCTTTTCTTCTAAATAAAGGGTTCAAAAGAGGTAATATCGATACAACTCTTTTCATTAAGCACTCCAGTTCAGGTAATCTTATTACTTAATCTTATGTTGATGATATTATTTTTGGTTGTCCTAACTCTGCTCTTTGTGAAGAATTTTCTCTTTCCATGAAAGGAGAATTTGAAATGAGCATGATGGGAGAACTAACATTCTTTCTCGGGCTTCAAATCAAACAGTCTCCTAAAGGGATTTTCATTAGCCAAACCAAGTGCACTAAGGATATTATCAAAAAGTTTGGCATGGAAAATGCTAAGTTGATTGGCACTCCAATGAGTCCAACAACAATGCTTGATGAAGACAGCAATGGAAAAAAGGTTGATGAAACCATGTATAGAGGTATTGATTGGATCCCTGTTATATCTCACTGCTAGTTGACCAGATATTATGTTCAGCGTGTGCAAGTGTACAAACTTTCAGTCGGCTCCTAAGGAATCCCATCTTTCTGTTGTTAAACGAATTATTAAATATTTAATTGGTAACTCTGAGCTAGGATTATGGTATGATCGTTCTAACAATTTTGCTCTAAGAGGCTTTTTAGATGCAGACTTTACACGTAAAAATATTGATAGAAAAAGCACAAGTGGCACGTGTCAACTCTTGGAAAATGCATTAGTATCTTGGCATAGCAAGAAACAAAATTGTGTCGCCCTATCAACGACTAAAGCAGAATATTTAGTTGTTGGAACTGTTGTGCACAAGTTCTATGGATTATGCATCAACTTCTCAACTATGATTTATCTCTTACCTCTACTCCTATATTTTGTGATAATACTAGTGTTTTCTGTTTATGAAAAATTATGTGCATCATTCTAGAGCAAAGCATATAAAAATTATGCATTATTTTATCTGTGATCATGTTGCTAAAGGTGATATTGTTTTAGAATTTATTAGTACTGATTCTCAACTTGTTGATATTCTTACAAATCCGCTTTTGGAAGAAAGATTTTGTTTTCTTCGGAAAAAAGATTGGCATTGTGCCAAATTTGTAAAACAAATCTTTTACCGTGTTCTAAAATATTTTATTTCCTTAAGTATGTGTAGTTTAATTAATTTTCTTATAAGTGTTATAATTGCTTTTTCGTCAGTGTCACCCATCAGTCACTTCAGAAGCATCACTTTCTTCTGAACCTGCATTTTCCTTTAACCAAGGCGACCCTTCGTTCCTCCCAAAAGTACCGATAAAAACCCTTCCTTTTCTGTTACTCTCTCCATTCTCATCAAGCAAACTCTCTCATCATGGCAAAAAGAAACTCATCTTCTTCCACTGCAACCAGACGCAACTGAAGATTTTAAAAAAAAACCCAACCCTAAAGAACATGTGGACGTGGAGTCGTCCATTGACTCAGATTTCCTCAGAACGGACAATGAGAGTAGTGAATCTTCCGAAAATCCTCCCATTAGCCATAAAAAAGCAAGCAAAAGACCTATGGAGCAAACCCCCAAAAGGGCTGCATGCAAGAAAGAAAAAGTAGAGAACACGGATTTTGGTCATGAGCACAAATTAATCTTTTATGGCCCAGTGAAAAAGCAAGGTTTGAGTCCTACAAATCAAAATCTATGGCTATGGACGCTGTAAGTCTCTCTCTCATGAAAAATCTCCATTGTGATGTGATTGTTATATTTGATTTCACCATCTTTCTTCTCTGTTTGATACAATTGGAAACTCTGTTTATGAGGAACTAGTAAGGATGTTTTATGCAAACTTTTTTGTGAATGATAAAGATGATTTGAAATCCATGGTGTGAGGCACTAGAATCGTTTTGGATTCTTATCAATTTGAAAAGATTTTCTCTGCTAAGTTTAGTGGATTTGATGTGTTTGTGCAAACTTCGTGGCCAAAAGACTTTGAAGTTTCCTTTGATGAAGCAAAAAAAAAAATTTGTCTGATAATCCTCCTGATATCGGTCCCAAGAACATTAAGTTTGAACATCATGTCTTGGCCCACATGATTGCTAATACTCTTCTTCCCAGAACTTGACCCCTTAGCTCTTTGTCCACCAAAGATGTTTTTGTACTTTATTGTCTTGTTAACAATAAAAGACTAGATTGGTTTGTGTTGATTCGCCAACATATTCTTGAAAGTATCAGGGACATATCTTCTTCTGTTGCATGTTTACCAAATGGTCTTCTCATCTCACTTATTCTCGAAGTCATGAAGGTAGATTTGGCACCCTTTACACCCAAGCACATTACCAACACTTATGATACGATAGCTTTTTCAATGATGGGGTACACCTTGGGTGATAATGGATGGGTTAAGCGCGCCAAATTTGAAAGCATGTCAGTGCCAGTTGAATTTCAAACTGAACAACCAGCATCTCAGTCGACTGCCTCTCAAAATTTTCAGTAAATTCAGCATTATCTTGATGGGGTAAAATTGCTACTAGTTGAGATGAAGGAACATGTAGACAAAATCAGGGAAGTTACTAAAGAGGCAGGTACAGATGTGGCTAAGCTCATAATAGATATAGGAGCCACGCGGAGGCAAGGAACCAGGGCTTTCAATTCCATGAGTGAAAAGATGGATAAGCTTGTCAAAGATATTGTAAATTCATATGACTCCTTCTACACCAAAGTGATAACACTCTCAAGTACTTCCTGGGAAGAAGTTAATGTGATTCTGCGTGATGGTATTACAAATAATATTTTTTTTTCTTTCTGCTTTCTTGTTGGTGGTTTTAAACAAACTGTCTTTTGCTTGGGTCTGTAATAATTATGCCTTGGCTGAAGGCACTACTTTTGCTGCACTAACTCCCTAATTATTATGTGTATTACTTCCTATATTACTTGTCTTGTGTGCTTTTCTTTCCTTTTTGATTGATGTCAAAGGGGGAGAACAATTTAGAGAATTACTTCTCAGGAGGAGACAACACTTATTCAGGGGGAGATGACATCAACTCAGGGGGAGTAACTTAGCAACTTATAAACATGGAAGTCTTATAATGAATGTTTACTCTCTATTGATTGTCATCATCATCATCAAAAATGGAAAGATTGTTAAGTTATATTCCACAGTTTCAATGATGACAATGCTCACTTATTTTGGTTTGCTGGTTTGCAGGAATCGAAATCCTCAATAAAGGAAAGAATAGAAATAAGAAGTTGTTCAAAGATATGATTGCTAAATTCTTGTACAAGATAAAGGAACCATATTTCAGCACATCCATTCGGCCTCAATCAAAGGAGATCAGAGTACTAATCAAGGAGCTATTGCCGGAAAATATTCAGTATCCTTAAACAAGCTCAATCAAAGGCTTGAATGTATCCTCAATGTAAGTATGTGATAAGGAAAGTCACGATCGAATCCGGCCTCTTCCAAGAGCAGGATTCGAAGAGGCACCCCTTGGGTTAAATCCCTTTAAAGATCTCGTGCCTATATTATTGGTCAATGCTCAACGACTCTCTTCTCTCCTATAAGATGTCTGCTAAGATCAAATGGAAGACTTGCGCAAATACACACATTATTTTCTAAGTCTCTCTACTTCTTAGCCTAAACACTATAATCCTTAGTTTATCAGTGTATCAAAAGATAGGTAGAGTTAGAACACAAAAGAGAGTTGTGTTATTATTCAGAATTCAATTGTTGCTATACTTCGTTAGTGGTGAACGAATCAAAATCATCTATATTGTAATACTTTCAAGATCTAAAGGGAACCCTTGTGACCCAAGGAAAACTGGATGTAACTACCACACCGGTACCGAACCAGTATAAAATCGTTGTGTGTTATTCTCTTTATATTCAGTGTTATCTTTCATTCTGCTCTTTGTCTAGTCAACTAAAATCACCGTTAGTCGACTATTTTTTTAATAGACCACAATTCATCCCCTCCCCCCTCCCCTCCTTGTACTTTCATTAGGGTCCCCATTTGTTCACCCAAAAAAACAAATCCTCCTCGCCCTATTCTTGGTTCAGTGGTTATATGCAGTGGCGGAACGAAAAATTTCACCAAGGGGTATTAAAATAAAGAAAATTAGATTCACTGAAAAGTTAAGGGGAGTCTACATATAGTAAATATAATAAACGAAGTAATTTATCTAGCAATACAATGTAATTTTCCCGCAAAGGAATATCAATGACACCCCTTGATTATGTGACTCCGCCACTAATTATATGACTCAAAATTAACAAATTATTTTGTACCAGCGATTTCGAGTATTAGTGACTGAATTCTTAATTTAATATTCGTATATATTCAGCCTGTCTCGGCTGGCCCCTTCATTTTATTCTAATCCCTTGTTTTTTGTCATTATCAAAATCACATTTTCCCACTTGGGTAGGCAAAATATACTTGCATGTTTGACTCAACATATATCACCCTAAATATTCATCAATTTTCAGTGGCTTCACTTGATCATTGTTGGAGTTGGAGGAATAGGATTCGGGTCACCCATGGGGTCAATCCAGACCCATATTTAAAAAATATATATATAATTTGTTGTCAATTTAATATTATATTTAATTTTTAATAAGAAGAATAGACACAAAGTTAGGATTCTCCTAAACTGTTGTATCACTTTATACACTATTAAAAGAGAGTTTGTGAATGAGATTCAGATTAACGTTCTTTCTTCTCCTTCTCTATAATATTCCTTGTTATTCTACTTCCTCACAAAAAATTCTGGAGTTATCTCGGATGAATAACCTTCTCCAATAAGGTACGATCATAGACTATGAAATTTATAGATTAATTCGTGTATTAACATGTCATCGAACTGTTTGACTGGTAAAATACAAAATACAATAATCCTACAAACTATGTATTTGATTTAATTCTTCAATTTTGAATTTCCAAGCTTTTAAGAAGAGAAAGAACATGTAAAAACATATGTTACAATCTTTAAATTTATAAAAAGGATCATATCTATACAAGGGGTGATCGTCAAATGATCGATAATATAAGCAAAACCTCAAAGAAAAAAAATATTATTAATATACTGAAACAAAAGAAAGTATAGATGCAAAACTGAAGCTTTGGTAAAAATTCACAAAAATCTTATCCCTTGCAATCAAGATCTTGAATAGCACTTATAGTCAAATTAATATTCATAGTACAACTCAAATCTGCAGATTTGTTTCTCCTAAAAACCCTAAAAATCTGCAATTTCCCTCTCAACATAGCCTGGCTAGTTACTGGCAAAATCCCGTTAGTATTATTGACTCCTTGTTTTGATATTGTGACAATATTTGCATTAATATAAAGTTTTTTCGTCGAACGACGTCTTACCACTGTTTCAGGAATAATAAATTGGCCAATCGTCACACCCCTTGAAGTAATAGTACCTAAAGTACTATCAAATTCGTAACGCCAATAATTACTATTTCTCACAAAAACTTGTGCAGCAAAATTGATATTATTGCCATCACTATCGTTCGTGACTCTGATGTTTTCGAGCCTGATTTGAGGTGATTTGATTCGAACAAATATGAGAGAAAATAGAAGAACGATTGCAGTTAGGAACAATGTGAAGAACAAAATATTTCTGATTTTGTTCTTCCTCTTGATATTATTGGATTGGAAATTGGCTAACGATTCTGCATCACTTCTTGATGGTGCTAAGGGATATGATTGTTGGTATTTTTGATCAGTTGCCATAGTTATAAATAGAGGAATTTTATTTTTGTTTTGAATTGAAGTTAGGGACTGTATTTATATATGTTTAGATTGAGACACTTTCGTGGAAAATGTTATCAGCCACATATGTTTAAGTCTTTGTGTCTAAGTTTTCTTAATTTTCTAATTTGCTAGACGTGTTGATTTGGAAAAATTGACTTCTAGAGAGCCTACCTCTTGACTTCAACGATATTGTATTTTTCATGTGACATTGACAATTTTAGGGGTTCGAATTTTTATTTGTTTAATCTCCATTTCAGAACTAAGAGCCCGTTTGGACATAAGAAAATTTTCACTTTTTCGAAATCTTGTTTGGCCATAAATTTTTAAAATTTCACTCAAAGATGAATTTTGAAATTTTTCGAAAATTTGAAAAACACCAAAAAACTATTTTTCAAAATTTTCACTCACAAAACTTTAAAAACAACCTAAAATTATATTCATGTCCAAACAATATTTTAGTTTTCAAATACCACTTTCACTTAAAAAGAATTTCACTTTTTTCCGAAAATTTACAATTCTTATGTCCAAACTCCCACTAAAACTTTTAAGATGGAATTAAGGGTGAACGAGAAATAATGACATACTATATTTTCTTAATACAACATTATCTCATTCAAGTATTGAATAATATAGAAATCTTACCAATGAAATAGATAAATACAGTCTT
The DNA here is from genome assembly GCA_005239495.1 of Nicotiana undulata. NCBI lineage: Eukaryota > Viridiplantae > Streptophyta > Magnoliopsida > Solanales > Solanaceae > Nicotiana > Nicotiana undulata. The sequence goes on along the minus strand of ML277017.1, from coordinate 177,300 downwards.
CTACAATTTAAATAGAAGAACTTGACATAGTAAAAATCTCTTTGTGTTTAATTTTAAGATTTCTTATGTGCAAAAATATTTCTCATAAAAAAGACATAAAATTTTGTGAAGAACTATAAAACCAATCGACATGCATCATCATTTGATATAGTTTTCAATTTTATATTTTGGAGACAATAAGATTGAAAAGTTATACATACGTCCCAATTGTCACAAAGGCATTGGCTTTTTTGTATACATGTTTTATATAAATCGTGTTATCGAAGGTAGATATCCGTATAACTAAATTTAACTTATATTTCACCACCCAATAACTTGATAAAAGGGATAATAGAAAACATGGAAAACAAATAAAGGGATGATAGAGAAGGTGGTCCCTATGACCAAATGAACCGATAACACAAGAAAAGTAAAAGAAATAGGAGTAATAGACAGGAACACCAGCCAAACATAATCACTTAATTAGTAATTAGTTTAATTAATATTGTTTGAGTAACTTAAAAAGAGATAGGGGCGGAGCTAGCTCTTAGGGTAATGGTTCGGCTGAACTCAGTAGCTTTGATCCAAACTCTGTTATTATCTTACGAAATCTACTGAATACATGCAATTTATTAATTTAGAACCCAGTAATTAAAAAGTTCAAATGTCACGACCCAAATCCAATAAATGTCGTGATGGCGCCGGACACCACTGTCAGGCAAGCCAACACCAAGAAGTTAATTAAGCCTTTATTTTAATACTCTTGAAATCATTCCTTTTTCATTTCATTAAATAATAATTAACGAACTTTCATTGAGTAAACAATAATATCCTTAAAATAATGAATGAATCTCATAGTCATCCCAGAACCCGGTGTCACAAATGCATGAGCAAATTTCTAGGAAAACAATGTAATACAATAACCGTCCGAAATACAAATAGGACGGTAGGAAAATACAATACAATACTCTGAGGGAGACTCTGCTGGCTGCAGATCGTCTCGAGAGGTGCAACTCATCTAAGTCTCCATATCAACCATGCAACTTCGCCAAGCTGGGCCACTAAATGTACATGTGCCTATGCAACAAAAATGCACAACAAGTGTAGCATGAGTACGAAAATAACGTGTACCCAGTAAGTATGCCGCCTAACCTAGAAGAGGTAGTGACGAGAGGTCAACTTTGACACTTACTAGAGGTCAATTCAATATAATGAAGTGTGATGTCCAACATGGTTTTTATTATCAAATAACAAACAACAACAGGAAAGGACAACTTCTTCCATAATTTATAAATCCCAGTTTCCGTCATTTTAACTAGCAACTTATATATTAAGGCAATTTAACAGTTCAAATCATAGACAGTATCCAGCAAATATCATGCGCAGGAAATGTCGAGGGTCGAACGGCCCAAATCAACAATAATAAAATGTGCACTGCCGAAGGGTCGAATGGCTTGAACCATAGATGCATCTATTTATCCCACTCGCGAATCATGCGTGCAACGCGGCCAATTATAAATAATAGAGTTACCCCGCTCGCGAATCATACATGCGGCGCAGGTACTCATGGATACACATATTCAAACAGTAAGTCCATCTTTATTAGGAAAACAATTACCCAAGGAAGTGATAAAATCTCTTTAATGGTTACGAAGATTTAAATCTTTTCTAGAAATTCATTTGCCAAGTTCGATAAGGTTTGAACATCTTTAATTTCATCAGTAAAGTTACAAGTACGGCAAATAAAACATGTTTTTGGTTCCTAGACTACCCGGACATACGCATAAAAGGAGCTACGCACGGATTCTCGTCACCTCGTTCGTAGCCTCCACAAATAGTAACACATATTTAATTATTTCACCTATGGGGACAATTCCTTCTTACAAGGTTAGAAATGAGACTTACCTCGCTCCGAAGTTCCATAATCGGCTTCCAAGCCCTTCCGACAACTCAAATTGATGCACAACGCCCCAAAACTATCCAAATAACGGGGAAACCAATGAAAATATAATCTAATACTTATAACAATTCAATTTATATAAATTCCCAACTCCCCTCGAAAAGTTGACAAAATTGCCCTCGGGCCCACGTGCCCCGAATTTGAAATTTTTCGAAGATAAACTTTACCCATAACCTCACAAACTCAAATATATAATTCTCCCTCAATTTCATGCCCAAATTCGTGGTAACAATCCTAAAGTACAAATTCTAGGTTTTTCCACCAAAACCCCAAATTTCTCTACTAATTTCCATGTTAAAATCTATCCAAAATCGATTTATTTAACTCACAATAAGTGGGGATATCTTACCTTGCCATTGATGATGAAACCTCCTCTTCAAACCTTCCAAGAATCGCCCAACCCATGAGAAAAATGAAAAGAAATGGCCTAATCCCGTCTTTAAAACAACTCACGGCCCAACACTGCCCTTCTTCGCGAACGCGTCCATGCCCTCGCGTTCGCGAAGCTTCCAGCTCCCACAACTACGCGTTCGCATACAATACCTCGTGTTCGCGTAGTCAACCCAACCAACCCTTCGCATTCGCGACCACCACCTCGCGTTCGCGAAGGCGAAATCCAGCAGCCTCCAACTTTCCTCTTCGCGAACGCAGAACTCCCCTCGCGTTCGCGGAGAAGGAAACCAGATACAACAAACCAGCAGCAGCAATTCACCCAAATTTGATCTGAAACACACCCGAGGCCCATGGGACCCCGTCTAATCACACAACTCAGTCCCATAACATCACACGGACCTGATCGAGGCCTCAAATCACATCAAATAACATTGAAACAATAGATCGCAACCCAATTCAATCTTTATGAACTTTGAAATTTCAAAATTCTACATCTGATGCCGAAACCTACTGAATCATGTCCGATTGACCTCAAAATTTTGCACACAAGTCATATTCGACATTACGGACCTGTTCTAACTTCCGACACCGATATCAAAAAATTTCCTTCCGGTTCAACTCCTCAAAAACCTTCAAATTTCTAACTTTAGCCAAATGACTCCAAAATGACCTACGGGCCTCCGATTTACTTATGATCGCGCTCTTAACACCAGAATCACCATACAGAGCTATTCCCAGACTCGGAATCCCAAACGGACATCAATAACACTGAAATGCTCTTCAACCCAGACTTATAAAATTCTTCTAAAATGCTAACTTCCACAATATGAGCTAAAACGCTCCCGGGTCATCCGGAACCCAATCTGAACATACGCCCAAGTCCGAAATCATCATACGAACCTGCTGGAACCTTCAAATCCTGATTCTGAGGTCGTTTACTCAAAAATACCATCTTAGTCAATTTTTTCAACTTATGGCTTCCTAAATGAGAATTTTTGTTTCCAATTCGACTCTGAACTTCCCGAAATTCAATTCCAACCATACCTACAAGTCATAATACCTGAAATGAAGCTGCTCGTGGCCTTGAACCGCCAAATGACGCGTTAGATCTCAAAACGATCGGTCGAGTCGTTACATAAAAGAACTAGAATCCCGAAATTCTAAGCTTCAAATCCTAGCTCCGCCTCTGAAAAGAGATAGTATATACTTTCTTTATACGTTGGTTCAATATATATTCAAGGGTTTTAAGGGCTTTGTTATGCATAATTCGTAAATTAATGTGAGATTCTTTTGAAATATTTGAAACTTAAAATAATAATAAATATTTTAAAAGTAAACCGGATGCATATGTAATTTATCCTATAGTTAATGTATAGTACATATATTAGACTATTGGAAGTCTTCTAATATAAAAGCTATGACTAGTTGCCCATGCTACTTTTGTAAATTAGGTTTTGAAAGCGAATTATTAGGAAGTTATAAGGCAAAATATTATTTTCCTATGCAATTACAAGCTCTGAATAGTTGGCACAAGGTCAATTACTCATTTTGTCAAAAACTTTAAAGTTTTCAGTACAGCCTTTTATCAGTATTCAACTAGTCAACGAAAAATAGTACTTATATCTATATATGCACTATTGGAACTTTAGTGAAACCACTCATTATTGCCATAGGATGGATATGATTAATTCATCCTTACTAAATATTTTGGGAATGAAAAATATTTAGTAGGAAACGCTTTCTTCCGGCGCAAATTCAGATTAGTCGAAAATAAAATAAAAAAACTTTTAGTGAAGAGTAATTACTTTGGAATTTGTTAGGTTTGTGAAGGGAAAGGCAAAATTTTAGTCAAACCTCTCAAATCGTTTTCACAAGCAAAGTTTAATTTCTCTCTCTCTCTCCTTCTTCTTCTTCCACCTCCCCCTACTCCCTAATTTGTATAGTTTGATTCTAAAATTTTGCCAAATACTTGGATTAAATCTATATTAGCTAGGTTATCCAACTCTATCTCAGATTATACAATTCAACACATCCCATTTTCTTGCATCAAACTCTATGTACTGAATTATCGGAAACTAATAAATGATTCACTTTGTTAACAAACTAACAAATGATAAACATCATTTTGGATGAAAAAGTAGATTAATTTGAATTAAAACTTCCTATCCTCTCCCTTAACGAGTTATCTTGAATGTTCAAAAGAAACTAACAAGGCCTAACTAAGTGCATAAATAGTCATTCTTAGTGATGCTATTTAGAGATTAGGCAGTATTTATTTTGTCTTAAAATTCTAAACAAAATTTTTTAACTTCAGGACGAATTTAGGACACTTTTGTCTCGAAAAATTGAACAGAAAAACTGAAATTATTGGCTAATTCTTAGATGACAACCCTTTAGAGTGGCTACCTGCTGTCATTTATACGCAATAAAGCAGATGGGCTTGTATATCACCTGTATATAGCACATATTCAAGTTGTTATTGTTGGGATCGAAATAACATGGTGCATGCGGAAGCTAATAATACAAAGCTTGGTGGACGATAAATCATGACAACAAAAGGAAAATATACTAAACTAAGCATAATAGTTTATAATGGTTTGATCAATTGATCTATATATGATAAAACTAATATAAAAGAAGAAAAGTTACCGAGAGAAAAATCTCCCCCTAAACAAAACTTTTTAATGACTACATTATGGATATTTTTTTGTGTGTTGTGCGCACTTGTGGGAAATAGAGATACTTAATTTATAGATGTGCAAAACTTGTCTTTTAAGAAAAAAATAAAATATATTAAGAAGATTTAATTTTAAAATAAAGAATTCAAATAAAATTAAAAATTCAGGACAAAATCCTATTATTATTTCCTTGACATAGAAAAATTCATTTAAGTGAAACCATACACAACGGAGGACCACAAGCTCGGGTACGACAATAGAGTCACCCAACTAAAGAGGTTTGGGTGTCCTTAATCTAAGTAGCGTACAGCAAATTGGAAACCAATTCGACACACGTGGAAGCCATTGTAGACGTAATTGTAGTTTTTTGTAATGATCTTCTATGATATGCTATTTAGGAGAATAAAAATTTACAATGATATCGGGTGACCACTTGATTTATGGGGTATTATCATATTAGCCTATGCCAGAAACTATTTATATTTGATAATCAAAAAAATATATCAGAACTATATAATTATTGTATATAATATACACAATGTTTATAAATACAAAAAATATTCGATTATTATTTTAAGAGCAACTATACAATGTCATTTTTCCTTGATTTAAACGCAAGCAATTGATCTAAAGGCCCAAGAAAATATATACATAAGATGCACACCTAAATACGGGGGCATTTGCGCCTATACTCACTTTTTGGGTTACGTTTTAACTTATACTCGCTTTGCAAAAAAAATTGCAAGTGTACCCGTTTTTCAAATAAACTTCAAGCATACGGGCCTGAAGTAGCAAAGGCAATCACACAAAACTTCAGGATTCTAGGCTTTTTCAAAAACTTCAGCACTGCTGAAGTTATTTAGTTTATTTGTAAAAACTTCACCACTGAATAAGCTTAAGTTTTATCCTGGATTAATTAGTTTTGTCATAAAGCTTTTTCAATAACTTCAGCAGAAGATGCTGAAGTTATTTTAGTTCATTTGTAAAAAATTCAGTACTAAATAAGCTGAAGTTTTGTCCTAGATTAATTAGTTTTGTCATAAAGCTTTTTCAATAACTTCAGCAGAAGATGCTGAAGTTATTTTAGTTCATTTGTAAAAAATTCAGTACTAAATAAGCTGAAGTTTTGTCCTAGATTAATTAGTTTTGTCATAAAGCTTTTTCAAAAACTTCAGCAGAAGATGCTGAAGATATTAAGTTCATTTGTAAAAATTTCAGCACATCTAGTGCTGAAGTTTTGTCCTGGATTCTTTAGTTTTGGAATAAATTTTTTTTTAAAACTTCAGCAGAAGATGCTGAAGTTATTTAGTTCATTTGTAAAAACTTCAACACTAGATAAGCTGAAGTTTTGTCCTGGATTCATTAGTTGTGCAATACAATTTTTTCAAAAATTTCAGCAGAAGATGCTGAAGTTATTTAGTTCATTCGTAAAAACTTCAGCACTAAATAAGCTATAGTTTTGCACAGGTATCAAGAAGGCGACACCTGAAGTTGTAAAAATTAGGGTATAGGCTAAATAATTTTAAAAATATGGGTATAGGTTAAATGGAGGCGACCAAATAAGACGCCCCGCGCAATTTTTACCTAAATATGTAGGCTTCGAAGAACTCGTTATCAACCCATTTATTTATTTCTACTCCAAGCCTGCTGTAAAGCTCATTTTCTGAAGTTGCATACTGGCCTATTGTTTGGTAGTTATTAGCTAGTTGTAGTTATCATTTACTATATTACTTCTTATAGCTATGTTTTTAAATGTTTAGAGTGTATTTGATGTATTTAAGCTACTGTATTCATAAATACAGTAGCATTTCTGGGCGTGAAATAGTGGATTACAGCTAGATAGATTTTTGTATTAGAGTGTATTCGACTGTATTCAGGGCGCGAAACAGGGGATTACAACTGTTTTTAAATGGAAAGTGAATCAATTAACATAATAGACTCCTATTATAACTCAACAAACTCAATTATAACATATAAATTTTGTATTTTCAGTTATAAAAAAGATTCTCAACCAAAAAATACCCCAAAAATATAGCAATCTTCAGAGAAATTATATAATACATTTGAATTCATAAATTATATTAATTAAAAAAAACATATGAATACATTCCTGGAATATAACGAGATAGTGAATACAATGAAATACATAGAATACAGCGGGATACATTGAAATACAATGGAAAAAAGACAATGAATACAATAAAATACATAGAATACAACGAGATATATTGAAATACAATGAAAAAAAGGTAACAGACTCTTCAAGTTGCTCAGCCCCAAAATCCGTCGTCTTTGTTCAAGAATAACCCTAATGTCATCTCGTCGATAACAGATTTCGAACCTAGCTATACAAAATTTTCATTGTCGGCCCCAATTTATTATCTTCTAATCTAAATAGTTAAAGGCCACCACCGTATTCCATTAAGGATTTTTACCGGGAGAAATCAATAAAACCTTGGATGAACCAAGAATGATTGTATTGGGTCAAGTCTTGTTTGAACCCATCATTAATTGCCTTAGTACTTCAAAGCCAGGTCGTGGTTGTTCTTGATGATGGCTTCTGCTATTTGACTAGCTTTCTTCAAAAGTTCACTTCTGTCTACAACGTAGTTCACCAAACCCCATCTATCAGCTCGTTCTGCGCTGACAGGCATTGCAGTTAAAGATGCTTCACGAGCTCGGCTGGGTCCAATAACACGAGAGAGTTTATGAGATAGACCCCAAGAGTTGAGAGACAGGTGGGGGGAAATCTGAAAGAATGAGAGAAAAAAATAAATCAAAGCGTATTTTATGGCTTAAATAAATAAATATTTGACTATAAAAATTAAAAGGTAACTATGAAATATAATTTTTTAAAATAATATTTATTTAAAATAAATAAGGTATTAACATTTGCTATAGGAGGTAAAAATTCCAATGTTTGTTTAACATGATGAAGCCTGGATCTGAAGTCTAAACGTTGTGATTTAGGATAAAATTCAAAAATAGCCAGATTTACTAGTGATAATTAAAAAATAGCCACAGTTCAAAAGTAATTGAAATTTATCCACTTTTCATGTAAAGATAAATTTAAACGAATTCAATGTTCAAAATTCGGAATATATTCTAGCATAATATACCGAAGTTCGAACTTTTTACATGTGAACTTCCAGCATAATATATTGGAGTTCCAGCATAATATGCTCAAAGTTCATACACAGGTGCTCCATTCTCCAGTATATTATGCTGGAACTTTTCGTGTGCCTGAGTTCCAACATAATATGCTGGAAATTCATATACAGATGCACCAATCTCTAGTATAGTATACTAAAACTTTTTGTATTACAATAAAATAATAGCTATTTTTCAATAATTTTGCGAACGGTAATTATTTTTTAATTATCAATTTTCACTTGATAGCCCGTGTTATTTTCACTTATCGAAATGCCAAGTTCAGTGGTAATCAAGACAAAAAAATAGTTTAGGTATGCACCGAGTAAAATGTGTCGGAGTTTAGAAGGGTACCGAGATATTTTGCGTTCCTTTCTCGGATAACCGTACTCCTGCATTCTTATGTTCTAACACTCCATCCATCTCAAATTATCTTTCGTGATTTCTAAAAATAATTATCTTAAATTATTTATCATTTTAAAAATTCAAGAGTAAGTTAATTATTTTTTGCTATTCTACCTTAATATTAACTATTATTGAAGACTATAAATTCCTTAATAATGAATAAGTATTAAATAAAAATGATTATATCTTAAAGAGCTAAACAAGGATAAAATAGTCAAAACCCTTTTTTTTTTTGAATGGGTGTAAAGGAGAAGGGAGTAAGTAAATGTTTCCAAAGAAAAGTTCACTAGTCAAAGAGTCCAATGTGAATGGCGATCTAATGTGTTTGAATTCTATTGGCTAGATATGTTTTAGTTTTTCTCCACTTCAACTTTGTGAAGGAAAAAGAAAAGGAAACCACGTCAAAAGCAATAGGATCTTGCTCATAACAAGCTCAAAAGATCCAAAATATCACAACCCCCTCTCTACATGACTCAGTTATTTTTCCTTTTTCACCCAAAAATCATGAACAAAAAGAGCGGACAAGAGGAAAAAGGAAAAGCCCCCAATGACATTGATCAGATTTTCCATTGATAGTAACTTTGTCCAAATTGAAGAGCTACGACACGAAACTTTACTAACAAGAATTGCATATACACGTATTTCCTATCCTCTTATCTAATAATAGTATATTAAAATACCCCCCAAAAAATACACAAAAAGCAAAAGAAAGAAGAAAAAGTAGTATCAGTACATGGACATCTTAAAGAAGGATTCCCCTAGCCCACCTCAAAAATATAAGGTCCACTAACAAAAGCTATCGGTCCTCCACTAGTCCTACTAATATTATCTTCTTCTTTCAAAATTGTATTTTTCCCATCCAAAGCCATGTGTGTCTGATCTTTCCTGCTTGCCATTTTCACATTGTTTCTTTATCAACAAGGTCAGCTGTTTCCCAATACTCTCATTCTTCCATGTGTTGACCATTCACTTGTTCTCCTTATTTCTCCCATACTATTTTTCACATTCTAAGCCATCTGACCAAGCAGAGTCTCCCTTTTGAAGTTCTGATTTGGTATGTGTAAACAGATGACTCAATAAAACCTATACACATATCATATTAGTATGTATTTTTCTCTTGAAATACTCTGCCTCCTATTATGTACAACTTTGTCTCTGACTTATTGCTTACTAATGTTACGCCTTCAGTAGAATCAGCCAATCAGGTACTGAAGATGGATATACTAAATACTGGTTTACCAATGTGTGTGCATTTGATGCAAGAATTGTTTTCCGTGGCCGCGTCTAGAAATGTTCTTTGTGAAACTCGAACTTTGTTGCACCCTTTTGATTATACTCTTTGCAGAGTTTGCTGAGTTCTTTGGCTAATATGGGTGCACCACAGTAGAAAACCCCTGCTGGATGTTAACATAATCACAATTAACTCTTTGAAAAACAATGACAATTTTCCATGTCCGAGAGGTCAAACAATATCCATACCTATTCTTGCATTTGCATGCTTGGTTAGGGTCTTGGAAAAAACTTTCTTCCAATTTGGCCTGGCAAAATGCGTCCTCACCTGTTGATAAGAGTAAATCAGTGAGGGGTTTAAAAAGTTGAAGTGACCATTAGGCAATAATCAGTTATTCCATCTCTAACAAAATCCTAATTGGTGCTATTGGGTAAGGTCAAAGGGAAAGAACTCACTGAGATAAGACTGAAGTGAATGAATCAACATATATAATTTCAAGACATGAAGAGTCTTACCCTGGTGCCTGATACAATATCAACCCCATTCTTAGCATGGTTAAGGGCTTGGACCATAGTAATGAGAGCTGAACGAGCATCCCCTTCCTCATAAACACTCGTCAAGTAGTTATGCATCTCAATGACTCCCTGAATATCATGGGGAATATCAATAAGTATTGAAGAAGGCAGCAAATAATTTGGAATAATATTGGACATTCTGCAGTACCCTTTGATCAAGTTCAGCCACTTCGTTCATAACACCTTTAAACCAATCAAATGATCCTTGCTCCCGGGTCACCCAATAAAAATATGCATTTGTGGTTCTTAGAGTGCTCTTTCTCCTTTTCGGAGAAATTTTGTTGAGAGCTGGTTGTTCACTTGTTGCAATGCTCATGTCTGAGTTCCCACTGAAATCTGAGGTTAAATCCTGCGAACAGAAAGTGCATATTAGACCTCTTGCTTCGTCATGCAATCCTGGGAAGGTAACAAAAAGATGAAAAAAATTGGCAAAAATTATGTTAAATGTAACACCAAATCAAATCTTAGATACTCACTGCTTGCTCCTCCATTTTCACGATGTTAACGAGCAAGTCTTTCAGGATACTTATAAAGGGCGTTGCTCCAATGCCAAGACCAACAAGCAGCAAGACATCATATTTTCGGTAATCTTGTGCTGGAGCTCCATAAGGTCCATCTATTAATAGCTTTGGCAAACTGAGATTTAGGAGTAACTTTTTGCATCAATAGTAATAAAACCACCCAAAATACTCATATATTTACCTGAAAGCGTTTTTTTCTTAAAATTTACCCGAAAACAAATTTATGTAGTAGTTTGAGTCCTTATAGAAATATACCTTTTCTTGGTGTTTTCGTCAGCTCTTAGCAGGCCACTCTTTCCAGCCTCTGGGCGCTCGCAAGCCTCAGAAAAGACTCGCTTGAGTTCTTGAGTCCAATCACCAAGTTGCCGGATGTGAATGCTCAAGTAGTCATCCCCAGGGGCTGAAGTAATGGAAAATGGATGCCTGTATATTCAGCACGTATAGTTACAGCAGATAAGCATAGTGAAGAAACTAATTTTCAGAAATAGACAGGAGCAAAAAGCCACGGCCTAAGAATTCTGTAAAGTTGACTCTCAGGTTCATAAGTGATGGAGTCATTTTACTGTTTAACTACATTTCTGATAGGTTCCTTCACACGTAAAGAATAACATTGAAACTTTGTTTGGATACGTGGGATCAACAGTGTATGCAGAGCATGGTAAAATCTGTGTCTTATCAAATGTTCAACACAAAATTGAAAGTGATTTAGTTTTGCCATCCCTCTTTTCTCTCCCTCCATATCGGAACAGTTCACATATTTTATCACCATTTTACACCTTCATCAGAGTGCTTTCACTATCCCGCGGAGAGAATAAGGTAAACTAACAACTCTAAATCGGTGCAAATGAGAAAGTCAGGTGGTCATGTAATCTAGTAAAATTGAACTTTGATCTTTGGGGTAAATCAACCTCATTAAGAGTAAAATGCTTCGATCCAATTACCACTCGAATGGAGAAACAGCTGGACACTGGACGAACATATATTGTCCACTTTTGTATCGAAATTGGGGAGGCTTAGACATTTGTAGAGTGAGGACATTTCCAGGATATATTGCTACCTGAAAAAAATATATAAGGTTTAAATACAGGAGAATAGCGTAAGAGAATGAAATATTTAATTCAGCATTTGCATTAGGTGGAACGCTTTTGATGAAATTTATCTAACTAGCATCAGTCTACTAACTATGACTTGTGGTATGTTGAATTTAGCTACTAAAATTTCTAGTTTACACTTTTTTATTTATAACTCCACCTATGTGAGCTGACTAATATTGCCAGTTCCAAGTCTCGATAGAGGAGGAGTATTGCGGTAGGTTGACATTCAGTGTGAAATTAGTAATTTCAGATGAACCCGTGCCCCCGAACTTGGGTTTGAGGCATAGTTATTGTTATTGTTGTTTACTCTTTTTTCTTTATGAATGTGAATGAATTTTACCATATGGATTGACTAATGGTTTCCAACATAAAAACTAGACCACATGAACAACCAACTGATAACAGAATACCTAATGCAAGTAAAACGAGAGGTCAATCTGATCAGAAGCTTACTTTTAGAAGCCGGACAGTGTACAAGCCTGACCGGAAGAATCTGAGAGTTCTTTCCCCAGCGTAGAGAAGCACAGGAACTGCTAGATACATCCACGTCTGAAAACAAGTACATGTTAATAGCATGAAAACAATAAAATCAGAGCCGTAATTATTTAAAAAGAAAGAGGAGAAGAACTCAGAAGCTATACCGTCTTGGAGTACCATTTATGCACAAGGAAGAGGAATGTCCCATGGATGATCAGTAGGATGTAGACAATGACAAGAAGGTGGTGTGAATACCAGAACGCATTGAAGCCAGTGAGTCTATCAAAAGGTTTGGGCAACTTAAAGAGGCTACGCCTAAACCATCGTGTTGCAAGAGTGAAAGCAATGGCCATGAGGATTACCATTATTATTCCCGTCACACCCTCAACTCCTTTAATGAGGTCTATGTATCCAGGCTTACTTTGGCCAAAATCATTCGACAAAAAAATCTGATAATCTTTATTATCTGCATGTATAAGCCTTGGGAAATCACATACAAGGTGGTTACCAGCATGGAGTATGATACCAATAACAATGGCGGCAGCGACAGTCTGCACACACAGAATAAGAATATTAGAGTAAATATATATAAACTTCACCTGTTTGCAACTTAAAGATAAATGAACCCTTCATTGAGAAACCATACTACTCACTGCGCCATATTTGCATTAACTATTTGGGAAGTAAAGAACTATTACTATACTTTGATCCTAGTTGTCCAAAAATCTATCATTCTTTTTTTCTAAAAAGTAGGGACTATCACTTATATGGGTCACATATTTTGTGATTGTTAGCATTCTTACATGTATATTTAGTCAAATTTTAAGCGCAACATAGGTATAGAGTTACTTCTGCATAGAACCGACCAGTTTTCAAGACGAACATGCTGAATACTGTGTGATGATAATGGTGAATAACCCAGAATTTTCACATTCTTTTGTTAGTGTAGTATCCTGTGAAGCAGTAATGCATTCTGAGAAATTTTTGATGAACCGTGTTTAGTCCCTTCAACAGTAAGTTATTATATCAAGACTAAAATCCTTGCCAAGAAAAAAAAAGCAAAACTGGAACGCAGAAAGTCAATCTTTGCTGCTCCCACAACATAACCTTTAGCTAAGAAAAGAAAAAGACAGCATATCAACCTCAATATATCAGTTTATAAAATCATGTTTAGGATCCGCAGGATAGGCTGTCGTCACCATTCCGAGTAATTGGCAAAACAGAAATTTATTACTCCAAACATATTCGGTTTGGATTCAAGAAATGTTAAGATAGATGAACTGATGACACAACGATCTTCCTAATGGCATTCACATGATTCTGGTTAGATGCAAATTCACCAAAACTCTGATGCATTTATACGATTTAAAAAAAAATATAGCACTAATATGTATGTATAGTAAGTACTGCACCCACTACGTTAAAAAGTAGTGCATCTTAAAAGATTTATCTACTGTTTTACTTAAGTTTACTGAGTCAAATAATTCAGTTCCTATATTATAGGAATAGTATCTTAGTTGTTAATTTTGGATTGGATTCTTTGTTAGTTATTAGAGCTTTTTTAGGTAGTTGAAAATTAGTGGTTTAGTCTTATTTTATATGCTTTGCATATCCTGCTGTAAACGAGTTCCAGAGAAAGCAATAACATTCCTCAGTGTTTTATTGCTCCCTACAATTTCTTCTTTCCTCTGTCGTGTTTTGTTTTACAGTTTGTGGAATAATTCAGTTTTGTAACCCATTACAAACGTTATTCAATTTTTTTCTACAGAAGTTAAGTAAAAAACATAGTTAAATAAGATATCTTCGTAGGATAATTTTCTTGAAATCAAATTGTAAGAAAGAGCTCATTTACTGCACTTTTGTGACCCTTTTCAACATAGTATGAAACAAGAAAATGAGAGGGGCAGCCTACCTTGTGAAAGTTGATGTTGTCATCAAAGGGTACAAAATGGCTCAACTTGGTGGACCTGAGCCATGTAATGGTGTTCCTGCATACAGGCAATAATATAAGAGCCATGTTGAACTTGAGAGTCTCAGCAGCGCCCTTAGCCGTGACAAGGCAGTAACCCATGACTTGGAATGCACTCTTGTTTTTGTACTGATAGAACTTCCAAAGAAAAAGCCCAATCATTATCAAAATCCACAAGGTGAGGATCCAAATTCTTTTCCAGTTTTCTTGCAATGAATAGACAAGTTTTGTGCTCATTCTTTTTATTGGGCTTCTCTTCCTTAATCCGTGAAGGTTTTGGCTCAAGGCTTGACTCGTGTAACTTAGTGCTTGACTGTAGTTGAGGTAAGTGTCTTTTTGGAGGAGAAGTGTTTCCAGCTGCCATAGCTGCATTATCATCATGACAAACAGAGCATGCAAGAAACATGATCAGAAAGTTGGGTCATGGCATCATGTACAATCAATTAAGGATAGCGTCACCAAATGCTTATTCATGAAAAAATTCAATTTCTATGCAGTGGCAGGGTACATTTCCACCTCACTTAGAATATACGTAATTGCAAAAGACTATTTTTTTATGGCGGAGAAATCTCTTTATGCCAGATCATGCTGCTGATTTCGAAATTAATGGGTACGTTCCTTTTACCCTTCTTCCCTTAAATACTATGTGTAGTCCCCTCAAGGCGCATGGCTCAAACATGAAATACGTAACCTAAAGCACAAGTGCCTCAATCTTTGTCACAGGAACTAAGTTCTAGGATTAACTATAAATAAGCGTTTATAATAATGGATTTAGCAACCTAAAGGCTAAAGAGTTGCTATTACTATGATAGATTACTAATTAGGCTAATTCTTTGCACTTTGACTATATATAAATTAAATCAGATTCATAAATTTGCTATTGGCTAAAGACATCTGCAGGACACGTGTTTGAGTGCTCAAAACGCGCATTTGATGTGCAAAGAGGAAGGTCCACATGGAACTTAAGAAGATGTCAGGACCGCCAACATGGTCAGACTCCACCTTCTAATGATGGAACCACAGTGCAAGCATCTTATTGGGACTTTTATGGACTGAAAAACAGTTCATTTTAGATAATTGATTAAAGTATATAAGTTTATAATCTAAGAATTTAATTCTTTATTCGAACAGTCTATATAAATTAAATGTAATTAGAATTGGTTTGAATCACAAGTTTAATTTGGATCACTATTGTACTAGTGAGAAAAAGAAGGGATGCAAAAAGGTGGCGTAGGTAGAAACATTACTTCCAATTTAAATTTCAAAAAAAAAAAAAAAAAGAAGAAGGAAAACTATAAACTAACGAGAAAAACTAGCAGTATTATTAAAAATACTGCCTGTTCATTTAAAGAGATATTTATTCCAATTGGACAATTTTGAACTAATATTTCACTTGACATTTTCAAAGTTTTGAAAATGGTAGTAGGCATGTTTAGGTTACTAATTTTTTTTTAAGAGATAGAAAGTACTGTCTAAAATGTATAGATTATGTTCCGGTTGTAATAAACAAAGAGTCTAAAACATTTAATGAAATTGGTCAAACTCCGTAAGTAAGTCGAATCATCACAATCAATTAGGACAGCTAATTTAAAAAGTGAGAATGCATTTTTTTCAGATTTTGTTTTATAAATATTCATCCCAACAATTGTATTGCGTAAATTTACTAGTGACTTTTTACTTCAACTATTATTTCATATGTAACCTCTACTCTAATTGGGTGCTAAATACTCTCTACTCAATTCAATGAGTCTCAGTCGTAGTAATCTTATTATGAATAAATAATTATAGCCACCACTAAACTGACACATTTGATCTTCTAAGCTATGCTAATTGGTCTGGGTTTCTTCTGCTTTACAAATAAAAAGTTGTAAAAACTCTAATTCTTACCAACGAGTGTCACAGCATTTTTTACTTCCTAAAATATTGAAACTAATTATGTTAACAAAAGACGGTAAGCTCAACCAACCAAAATTAGGTAGCGTCTGTCTTTGAAGTTTGAAGATCACCTCCTTATCACTTCAGTTACCTAATTCATTCTCATATTTCCTTCAATTTCACTTTTGGTTTTTTCTTTTTCTTTTTCCCCTTAACCAGATGAGTATGACCCAGCAGAAAATAGGAAAGAGATGAAGAGAGAAACTGTTGAACGACTACAATTTGACCATTCTTTAGAAAATTAAGTGCTCAGTAAAAGCCCAAAATAAAATAGTACTAATATATCGAAATAAAAATTGGTTGAACAACACGGTATCTCAGTGTCAGTACTCCTTTGTCGTCTAACAACTCGGACTTTAAAAAACTTTTTAAGTTTAATGCAATAAATTAGTTGCAACCAATTTACATAAGTCAATAACCAATCAACTAAATAGTAATTTACTTATAGGAAGAGGTAGTCATAAGACGTGGAAGTTTAAGAATGCTTCATTTAACGCTAAAGTTGAATTGACGTGCAAGCAACAAAAATAAAATAATTTGTGTAACTTTTGCTCCCTTCAAGAGGGAAAATAAGAGGGTCCTACCTCAATGTAGCCGAGTCTTTCAGGATCTAATTCTTCCATGATCAAAGCTGCATACTCCTCTGCTTGTTCTTGTAATCTTGATAACTTGTTTGCAGATGCACTTAGCATGATGATCTACATTGATCCAATTAAATAATAAAAGGTTATATATTTTATGTTTATCGTTTTCATTAGAATGTTCAATAGAAAGAGCCGTAATAGCAAAGCTAGGATTTCCGTCAAATGAATAAGTCCTGAGAATTAAACATCTAATATATATATAGTAACTTTTTATATGTGTGTAATTTCCCGCCACCCTAGCTCCACCAATGGAAAGAAGGTTACTTTAGCCTTTTGGCATCATAAACATTATTTGAATTTGCAATTTCACTCATGAACATTTTGTTTCAATAAGCCATTGGAGTGACTACTGACTAGGTTGGAAATTATATCACAGACGAAAATAAGTTTGAAAATTTGGGCTGTCGTAGGCGATTGTATCTTTGTCCAACATAACTTAGATGTTCCAATCTCATCAAAAGTCTTTCTATTCCTTCTTTTGGCATCACCAAAAAAAATATACCTAAGACTAAATAATTAAAAACAGAACAAATTTTTGGATTGGAAAATTATAGTATAAAGTTAACTTGACAAAAATGCCCCCACCAACTCCCTGAAAATGATGTTAAGTGACGGAAAAGAAAAAGAAAATGTTGGGACTATTTGCACAATTTTAGGGGTCAATATTATCCAAGGTGCTATATATATTTCGTCAGACAAAAAAGGTTTCTAGAGAACATGGGTAGCGTCAGACAGCAAGACTACAGAGATTATGCAAATGCATTGTTTTAGGAAAAAAAAAAAAAACTTTTACAAATATTTTTTGGAGTCGTTGATTCTTGAAATTTTCTTATCTGGCCACCTAATGATCACGCCGATCAGATATTATTTTATACCCTTAGGAAAAAATAAACAAGAAAAAATAGGGTCACAAAAGCTTAATCCTAACCACTTCGTAGTATCGTTTTTAGAATGCATGTGTATGAATTTTTATAACGAATTCTTTATCTAAGTCGCAAAGTCAGCGATACATTTTAATGAAATCACAACCTGACAGACTGTTCTCCAAAGAAATTATTTATTCTAAGCTAGATTAATTTAAACTTTTTTTCCAGTTAACTCAAGTTAAAGTAAGTAATTTCCGTCCTTTAAAAAGAATTCTCACTATTCCAAGCGACAAACAACTTTTTTTACCAAAATTTCTGAAAACATCTTATAAAAATGAAAAAATTAACACTGAAATATAGATAAGTCGATTCTCGTAAACTGAAATTAATTATTCTTTCTGGTACAAAAGTATAAAAATGTCTCTAATTTTAGATTTATATGTATAAGAACCAATAGTTAAATTCACATTAATATTATATATTCGTTGAAACTAAGTACTCCCACTGTCCTAATTTATATTTGACAGTGCACGAAGTTTGAAATTTGTGTTCCTAAGTAAATAAAAAATGGTTAAAGTATTTGTATGGTTATAAAATCTTTTTATTAAGGATAAAATTGTAAGTTTAAGCTAAATTATTTTTAAATTTAAAAAAAATATTCTTTTTTAAAGAGATCAAAACAGAAATAGGTTCACATAAACTGAAACGGACGGAGCATAGTTTATTCGGATAGAGGGAGTATAGGATAAAACATACAAATATTTACCTCTTTTACTTCCTCTTCAGCAATTCGACCATCTTCATTCTTGTCCACCCTGTCAAATACAGTGAAAACCATAAAATTGTTACGTGCTGTAAATTAAAGTAGGAATATTTTAATACTAAGTAGATAATGATGTGCCATTTAAATATTTCAATATTGTTTTGTCAGTTGTCATGCAGTGGACGAGTGTTCCACATGGAAACAAACAGTAAATTTGGCTCTCTAATTTAACTTAAGATAATTCTATTTAATATAATTAATCAAGTTAATGGAGCGTACATGTCGAAGAAGATCTGAAGCCGAGAATCGAAACTCTGATCGGTGATTTGTGACCAGTACTCGTACAATTCCTCCTTGCTAATCTTATCAACCTTTAATCTTCTTCTTCTACTCAAAGCATCAAATAATTCCAATGCAAATTCCTTCGAATCCTTCATACCTTCATCCAAATAATTAACCAAAATCAAAGCTAACGTAAGTAATCAATTAAACTCGTAATAAATTAAATTATTAAAGGATTTTACATTACTGATCTATTTTTACTGACTTGAACTCGTGATGATTGTACTTGTGATTAAGGTGTTAGTACTAACCTATGCATTGTGCGAAATCGGAACGGTAAAGATAACCGTCTTTAGCGAGCTTTGAGAAATTGTTTTCAACTTCATTCCATCCATTGGTTTTGTTATTGCTGATGAATTTGAGTCCCCGAAGAGCTCTATGAGCGCTGGAACGAGTCCGATCAAGCTGAGCGCGTTGCCGACGTAATGCACGTGCTGCTAAAGCCGAGTCCACGCCGTTACCTGTTCCAACGACGGCGTTTTGAAAAAACGACGACGGCGAAAACGCGCGAGACGCATGTCCGTGGCTCCATGAAAATCTCCTTAACTCCGCCTTCAGCTCTTGCGAAAACTGCCTCGCTTTTGCTACCGCCTCAGCTTTCAACTCCTGTGAAAACTGGCGAAGTTTACTAGATGAACTCCGGCGGATCGTCGGAGATCGAGATTCTGACACCGATGCTGACGTCGGAGTTTCAATTGAAACTCCGGAAATACCGACTCCGGCGGGAAGATCAGGAGCATCAATGTTAATCACAGTAGCTGGTTCGACGCTCCGTAGAATAATCGTATCATCGTCCTGAAGATCAAGCGTGACCTCAACAAATTCCTCGGAAGCAAAACCGGAATTATGGCCGGAATCAGTTCCCGGCGATGATTCACCACTAAAATCCTTGCTGGAAGATACCGTATCAGATGTCCACCGGCGTTCATGCCCCGGTAACCCTCTCATTAGACCCAAAGCTCAACAACAATCAAAATACAAAATTATTGTTTAAAAAAAAACAAATAATGTAAATATAAAATGTGAAAATGCTCTTTGGTGGAGGGTGTGAGAAAGATAGTGAATATGATTATAAAGAAAGGAAATGCAGAAGTGGTAGTACGCGTCCTGAATCTAGGGAAAAGGACATGAACGCAGTGGGTTTTTGTAGAGAGAAAAAAGCAGAAAGGAGAAACAAACAATGGAGTTTTCTGCAGAATTCTGATATATATGAAGAAGAGGGGACCGAAACTGACCGAAAGTTTTTGTTTGTTAGTATTTTATATACTCTCTTTATATAGTCTATAATTTACTTTTGCTATACAGAGAGAGAAATTGCTTTGGCTTTGCACTAAGGCGAGAGCTTTCGTAAAAATGGTGAGAGTCCTTTAATTTCTGAATTTTGAGAGAAAAGGTAGAACTTATAAATAAAAAAAAGTCGAAACTCAGACCCATGCATTTCTTTCTACTGTGGGTTTGCTTGTTGAAGTGACGCGTATACAGTAAATAAATGTTTGTTATACTATATACCCGTAAAATCGAGTTTATGGTGCATCCTAGCCTCCAATATGGCAGGCCAAATTCGAGACATCGCAATATAGGATTGAAGATCGACTCCAAGTGCCATCGAGATAGAACCCCGGGGCAGGACGCATGCATTCAAGAATATCGAGGTCATAGTCCCGGAATCGGTTCTAGTCTCCAACGATTTCGAAGCAACATTGTCAGCATAGTCAACAGAAGATTGAAATATCCGTGATCATACGGATATTACGACAGGGTCTCAACACATATCAATAAGGAACCAGCAATCAGCGGATCAAGGGATTTTTTACCTTTTAAAGAATTGTACCTAAAGTATTACTCCTCTACTATACAAAGGGGGTCTAATAATTCATATAACACATTGTAACACGCACTCAAAAGCAATACATTGTCATTTTCTCAGTCTTTAAGCTCTTGTTCTTCTGTATCTCGGCACCGATCGTGGTGAGCCCGGCTCGAGGGCAATTATTCCTTAAAGGTTGAAATTATTCAATACGTGAGGATTGAATTTATTTTGTCTCTATTTATTCAATTGCAACTTAATTTTTTATCAAGTTAATCCGTATATTCATAAAATCACTTATAAATTTAATTGTTATCCGATTTTAAAAATAAATAAATATATTATATGAGTAATAAAAGTTACTACATCCGTTACGGTACTCTTTTTTTTTGCAGTCAAACTTTGCCATAATACAGTGATTATTACGACTTTACGAGGTTAATAATAGCAACAGATAGTAAAATTGATGGAATATATAAATTGTTTATATTGGAATTATAATACTATCACACTTGGGAAGCTTGAAGCCCAAGTACGAGTTCGGCAGAACTCGGTAGGTTTTGCTTAACATTATATTTGCGTTAAGAATATAATAATCAAAAAAGAGTTCAAAATGTTCTTAAATTATTGAAAAAGGTTTAAAAATACCCTTCAACCATCTATTGGGCTAAAAATATTCCTTCGTCCACTTTTTTTGGTTCACTTATGCCCTTTGACCGTTAGGTCAATGCTAAATTAGAAATAATTATTATTCTTTTTGTAAAACTTACAAAAAATATTTTGCAAAATATTTTCATTTTTTTAAAACTAATGCACCAATAGTCCACTAATTTAGTAAAGTATTCTTCTTCTTCGTCTTCTTTTTGTTTCAGTTTTTAAAAAAAATATTTTTTTTTCATTTTATTCAGTTTTTAAAGCATTTTATTTTGTAAAAACTGGAAAAAAAATCTTCTTTTTTGAAAAATATTTTTTTTTCATTTTTTTCATTTTTTAAGAAAAAACAAAAATATTTTTTCTTTAAAAATAAACTGAAAAACGAAATGCTTTAAAAAACTGGAAAAAAACCTCCCAAAAACGAAAATATTTTTTTCAGTTTTTAAAAAACGAAAATATTCTACTAAAAACATTTTATTTTTTTCTGTTTTTACAAAAAAAACATTTTATTTTTTTCTGTTTTTACAAAAAAAAATCAGTTTTTACAAAATAAATGCTTTAAAAAAAACTGAAAAAAATAATATTTTTTTGTAAAAACTGAAAAAAAAAAAAAAAAAGAAGAAGAAGACTTTACTAAATTAGTAGACTATTGGTGCATTAGTTTAAAAAAAAAGAAAATATTTTGCAATTTTTTTTTAAGTTTTACAAAAAGAATAATAATTATTTTTAATTTAGCATTGACTTAACAGTCAAAGGGCATAAATGAACCAAAAAAGTGGATGGAAGGGTATTTTTAGCCCAATAGGTGGATGAAGGGTATTTTTAAGCCTTTTCCAATAGTTTAGGAGCATTTTGAACCCTTTTCCGTATAATAATATATAAAATTCAGTTATTAGCACTTGAAGTCCTCCTTCTATAATCCAGAACACATAAAGTTAAATTCAATTTGATTTACTATTTATATAGATATAAAAAAAAAATTATCTTGTATACAGTATAATTTTTTAATAAAGAGGGCTCATATATTGAACCCCTTCCGTCCCTTTAGCTCCGCCCTTGGTGTAGCTAAACTGTTTTAAAACATAAATTTACCTATAATAAGTTTATACACACTGCTATTAAGTAAAATTAGTACTAAATGATAGTCTGAAGTCTGAACACAAGTACACAACATGCATTGACTTAAAATATCGGATCTCCACTGTTTTATCTCATTGAGAATCCTTTCCATAATATAGTAAAGATTCGAAAAAAGTAACTATGAGATGCTATTAGAGAGGTGTGAAATAGATTAAATTACCATCTTTTACCCTATAACTATATCATTCTCATTCTCTGGGGACAGCTTAATGGCAAAAAATGGCATCATCTGGATTGGATTAGATTGGATTGTTACAAGTCCAAATCAAAACCGACTCTTAATTCTTGACCTATATATGAACATGAATTTTATAAGACAGATATCACAATAATAATGTCACTAATGCATATTCTTGACAATTGGGCTGGACTTCGATCAATGGCAAAACATCTGTCTATTTCATTCTCCACCAGGGGCTAGCCATTGATCGGATTCCAGCCCCTGAGGGAGTTTGTATCCCGGTTTCAAATGGAACGCATGGAGTTGCCACTGATCACGGATGATTGGGCCATTCAAGCTTTCACTCAGGGGTTAAATGAACGTAGATCGATAACATCGCATCAGCTAAAGCAAAATTTGATCGAGTATCCGGTTGTAATTTGGGCAGATGTACACAATTGGTATCAATCGAAGATCAGGGTCGAGGATGACCAATTAGGAGCTCATTCCGGTTTAGTACATCCAAACAGGTCAGTAGCTAAAAATCAGAGGTACATCGACAGAGAGCCAAGGTCGAACAAAAACCGATATCAACTGTACACTGCAGATCGAAGGAACAATGGTCCAGGATGCAATTCCGCTCGGAACGATCGAAGGAGTGAACGAGGACAAAATGCTCAGGGGCTTGTGAGCAAAAGTGGTTTTGATAAGTTTGCCGATCCTATAGATGCACCTCGATTAATGGAATATAATTTTAGTATCGACACATCGGGCATTATATCGACAATCGGAAGGATCAAAGATACTAGGTAGCCCAGACCCATATAGACCGGTCCTTCCCAAAGAAACCCAATTTGATGTGTAAATATCATGTCACGCATGGTCACATGACCGAGGATTGGAGGCAGTTAAGGGAGGAGGTAGCCCGTCTATTAAATGAGGGTCACCTTCGAGGATTCCTAAGTGATTGAGCCAAGAATCATTTCAGAGAAAGGGACGCTAATAGAAAAAATCAAAAGGAGGAGCCGCAACATGTCATTCATATGATCGTCGGTGGGGTCGACATTCTATAGGGACCCATATTCAAACGCACTAATATATCAATCACTAGGGAAAAAAGAACCCGAGATTATGTGCCTGAAAGCACTGTATCATTCAACAACGAAGAAGCTGAATGAATTTCTCATCCCTACAACGATGCACTAGTAATTTCTATCTTATTAAATAAAGTTCATGTTAAGCGTGTTTTAGTGGATCCAGGTAGCTCGGCAAATATCATCCGATCAAGGGTCGTGGAGCAGCTTGGACTGCAAGATCAAATCGTGCCCCCAGCTCGGGTCTTAAACAACTTCTATATGGCCCGTGAAACAATTAAAGGAGAGATTATCCCACCGGTGAACGTGGATGGAATTATTTAAGATACCAAGTTCCACGTAATCGAGGGAGACATGAGATACAATGCCCTACTCGGAAGGACTTGGATCCACAACATGAGGGCAGCCCCTTCAACTCTCCACCAAATGATGAAATTCTCGATGTCGGACGGGGTAAAAATAGTGTACGGGGAGCAGCATGCTGCAAAAGAAATGTTTGTGGTCGATTAGTTAATACCGATATTGGCATTATCGACATCTAAAGGATCGAGCATCAAAGGTAAACAGGAAGCCAAATAGCAATCACCGCCGCCAGCCTCGACTGAATCGGAGAAGCAAGAAATGGAAGAAGAAGAGGAAGATTTTTTAACTCTTCGAACTTTTGTTGTTCCCGAAGATTCTGACGCTACAAAATCGACGGTCGAAGATCTGGAACAGGTTATATTGATCGAGTACCTTCCCGAGAGAAGGGTATACCTGGGAACGGGGTTAACCCCCGAACTCAGGAAAAAGCTTATTCAACTTCTTATTGATAACATAGATTGTTTTCCTTGGTCTCACATAGACATGACATGGATCCCACCGGAGATAACAACACATCGACTAAGTCTTGACCCAAAGTTCAGACCAGTGAAACAAAAGAGGAGGCCCTAGTCCGAGGTAAAGCACGCATTTATAAAGGACGAGGTAACTAAACTTTTCAAACTAGGGTCTATTCGGGAGGTAAAATATCCCGAATGGTTAGCCAATGTAGTCGTAGTTCCTAAAAAGAGGAATAAACTTAGGATGTGTGTAGATTATAAGGATTTAAACAAGGAATGTCCCAAAGATTCTTTTTCATTGCCCAACATCGATCGTGTGATCGACGCCACTGTCGACCACAAGATCCTTAGTTTTCTCGATGCCTACTCCGGGTACAATCAAATTCAAATGAACCCGGAAGACCAAGAAAAGACTTCGTTTATCACCAAGTATGGAACATATTGTTATAATGTAATGCCCTTCGGGCTAAAAAACACAGGAGTTACCTACCAACGCCTAGTAAATAAAATGTCCGAAGAACAAATAGGTAAGTCAATGGAGGTATATATTGATGACATGCTAGTTAAATCCCTGCGCGCAGAGGAACATTTGACACACTTTCCAGAAACATTTAAGATATTAAGGAAATACAACATGAAGCTCTACCCCTAGAAATGTGTTTCCGGGGTCGGTTCAGGCAAGCTTCTTGGCTTCATGGTGTCGAATCGGGGAATCTAGATCAACCCCGATAAAATCAAGGCCATCGAAGACATCACCATCGTGTACAACATAAAATTCGTACAAAGGATGACAGGGCGGATAGATTTCTTAGGTCGATTCATCTCGAGATCATCGGATCGGAGCAACAGATTCTTCTCTCTACTCAAAAAGAAGAACGATTTTGCATGGACCCTGGAATGCCAATAGGCGTTAGAGGAATTGAAGCGATACCTCTCGATCCCACCATTACTTCATACCCCAAAGGCAGATGAAAAACTCTACTTGTACTTGGCAGTATTAGAAATTGTCGTAAATGGTGTCTTGGTTCGAGAAGAGCAAGGTACGCAAT
Source organism: Nicotiana undulata (assembly GCA_005239495.1). Classification (NCBI taxonomy): domain Eukaryota; kingdom Viridiplantae; phylum Streptophyta; class Magnoliopsida; order Solanales; family Solanaceae; genus Nicotiana; species Nicotiana undulata. Next base: position 151,593 of record ML277017.1, on the reverse strand, counting down.
TTCCGGTTTATTATGTAAGTCGAACCCTAGGAGAAGCAGAAACTAGATATCCACACTTAGAGAAATTGGCACTTGCACTGATAAGCGCCTCTAGGAAACTAAAACCGTATTTTCAATGCCACCTCATATGTGTATTAACCACTTATCCGCTTTGTAATATTTTGCATAAGCCCGAACTGTCGAGCCGATTGGCCAAATGGCCCGTCGAACGCAGTGGGTATGATATCGAGTATCAACCCCGAACAACCATCAAGTCTCAAATTTAGCAGACTTTGTGGACAATTTCACACCAACTCTCATACCCCAAGTCGAAAAGGAACTCTTATTAAAATCGGGTACATCATCGAGGGTGTGGACCCTTTTTACAGACGCCGCTTCGAATGAGAAGGGGTCCGGGCTAAGCATCATTTTGAAGCCACCCACGGGCAACACTATTAGACAATCCATCCTAACTTCTAAGTTGACTAACAATGAGATACGAGGCTATAATTGCAGGTCTTGAACTAACTAAAAGCTTGGGAGCAGAAGTCATTGAAGCCAAGTGCGACTCTTTGCTGGTAGTAAACCAAGTAAACAAAACCTTCGAGGTTCGAGAGGATAGAATGCAAAGGTATTTGGACAAGCTGCAGGTGACCTTGCTTCTTTTCAAAGAATGGACCTTGTAGCACGTACCTCGAGAGCAAAATATTGAAGCCGATGCTCTCGCAAATTTGGGGTCATCAGTCGAGGAGGACGAACTCATCTCGGGGAATGTCTTTCAACTCTCGAGATCTGTGACCGAAGAAGGACACGCTGAGATAAACTCCACAAGCTTAACTTGGTATTGGAGGAATAAGTATATCGAGTACTTGAAAAGTGGAAAGCTCCCATCGGACCCTAAAGAATCGAGGGCCCTGCGAACAAAAGATGCTCGATTCACATTGGACGAAGATGGAACCTTGTACAGAAAGAAGTTTGACGGACCATTAGCAGTATGTTTGGGACCAGGGGACACCGATTATGTTCTACGAGAAGCACATGAATGTACTTTTGGGAACCACTCGGGGTCGAATCATTAGTTCATAAAATTGCAGGATACTATTGGGATAGTATGGAAAAAGACACCAAGGAGTTTGTCCGAAAATGTGATAAATGGCAAAGGTATGCACTGATGATCCACCAGCCCGGAGAACAACTTCATTGGATCCTCTCCCCATGGCCATTCATGAAATAGGGTATGGATGTCGTCGGCCTTCCTCCAGCACCTTCGCATTCTCGATATCTGCCATGAGGTCAAAGCCACGAGCATGTATCTCTTCAAGAGTCACTCTTCGAGACTGGCGCTTAGTATGCTCGACAATGCAGGATAATTGAACCTGAGAAGCATAAGAAATTTCCTTTTCTCGATAGTTAGCGGCTTCAACATCAGCTCGGTAGGCGGCCACAATCGCCTCTGCCTTGGATGTGGCATTTGCAAGATCAGCGGCCAACCGAGTCTCAAGCTCTTCAATTTTCTTGGCTCAGGCCAGATCTCCTCCTTCACACTTTGGAGTTGACGCTCAACCGAAGACAGCTAGGCTCGAGCCGTATATTTCTCTGAGGCGAGACGGTCCATGTGGTGCTTCCACCCCAAAGTCTCTGCCTCTTTCACATCAGCCTCCTCGGGAAGCTGCTCAATATTTTTGGCCTTCTGTTGAACCCGCAGGATCTAAGTGTTAGTCGCCAATATCAAGTTAATATGTCAAGCTCCCCAAAAATTTACGTTACTTGGTCGATGAGATCGGTCTGATTTTTATGAGATCTTGCCAGTTCGTATCGAAGGTCCCTGATCTCCTCTTCATTTTGCACATAGAAGAGTTTGAGGGCGTCTCTCTCCTCTGTGAGCCTTTGAGATATTTTGGAAATGCTTCTTGATGGAGCGTCATAGCCTATGTAGAAAGTAAGGAAATCAGACATAAGGAAATAAAAGCAAACGCAAACATAATAACGAGGGATGAAATTTACTAGGTTCAGGAACCGCTAAGCCTCATAAAAAATGATCGTTGCATCTAGGTCGGAAACATCGTCGACCCTCGTGAAGAAACCACGGAATAGTCATCCCCTTCGTGGGTCGTTCCCGCATCAGGGATCCCCATAGACTAAGCATCCCGAAATTGCCCTTCAGAAAATGTGGGGACGGGCGACGAATCATCAATATTGATCGCCCCAAGCAAGTCACTTAGGGAATTCTCTCCTTTTCGAAGGGCCTCAGAACTGGTCCCTTCAGGCACTCCCGCCAATTGTTTGTCACGGCGGGAGGCATCATCAACACCCGATGACTCGGGGAATTTGATCAAACCATCTTCCGAGATCTCTTCGGTTCGAAGATTAACCTTCTCGACCATCACCGGCTCAGCTGTTTTTGAAACTTTGACGCTTCCCCTCTTTCGACCCACCAGCACACATTCGACATCTTTTCCCGCATCTTCTTAATCTCGTAGTTTTTGGGCTACGTCAGCAGTTAGAGTGGCGGTGTCACTCTTTGGCTTACGAGCCTTGCTCTTTTTAGGCTTTTGAGTATCAGAAGGCAAGACCCTTCTCCTGTTCTTATCCTTAGCCGGTTTTGGGACCTTCTCTTCCCCAGGTGGAGGCGGCCTCATGACGGCTTTGTCTCCAAGACATGTATTGGAGGAAATCAAGTAAAAATAAAGCATTTCACAAGAAGGCATCAAACACAAACAGAGAAACTTATCGTGATTTTTGGCCTCTCATCGGCCCTCGGCCAAATCGCGCCACAAGCGCTCAGCATACGAAGAAGTCGAGGCCAGTTTCCAAACCCAGCATGCAAGGTTCAGTATCGCATCGGGAAACCAAAAGACCGATGCACCTTAAGGAAGAATGTAGATGAGAAAAGGTAAAGGAAGGAAAACAATCAACAGAAGTTATTGGTGTGTTTGTACTTACGCCTCATGTTCCATTCTTTGAGGAATGGCATCTTCTCGGCCGGGATTAAGTCAGAAGTACTGACTTGGAAAAATTGGCCCATCCATCCTCGATCCTTATCCTCGTCTATGCTCGAGAACAACACCTTTGTGGCCCGACGCTGAATCCTTATTAATCTGCCTCGATAGAGACGGGGGATGTATAGCCTAATAAGATGATCGAGGCTGAAAGACATCCCATCGACCTTGCTCACGAAGAATTGGAGCAAAATAACGATGCGCCAAAAGGATGGATGGATTTGGCCTAGGGTGATGTGGTATTGGCGGCAGAAGTCGATTATAACGTGATCGACGGGACCCAGCGTGAAAGGGTAAGTATATACACTTAAAAACCCTTTCACATGAGTGGTAATATCCTCCTCGGGGTAGGAATTACCACCTCTTTGTTTTCCCAGTGGAAATCTTTTTTCACCTGCTCGAGACCGCCTTCAGTTATCGAGCATATATATCTCGACATGGGCTCGCATCGTCCAGGAACCGAAGAGGGTTTTTCAACTTTAAAAGCGGAAGTGATTTCGCATGGCCTCGGAACGCACTCTTTGATGCGTGGCTCCACCGACATTTTGTCACCGGCCGACCGCGATGAGAAGGTTTTTTCCTTTTGAGGAACAGTTTTTGATGTTTTCACCATTGTTAATGGGGTCAAAAATAGAAGAAGACGAAACTTGTTGTTTTAAGAAAAGATTGGCAAATGAGATTTGAAGAACCACCAGAATTGATAAGCTTGAAGGGAGAAAAAAAGTTTTTGAAGATTAGGGGAAATTTCAAAAGTAAAGTTCGTGAAGATTATGAAGATGGTCAATTTATAATATCTTCTATGATGGTTTGAAAACACTAATGGTCAACCATCAACTGGCACTAATTAACGATCTAGAGAATTGTGCAGACGCGACGCTTCAATCGCCTCCGTCGCTTACATCACGAGGGTGACGTCATAATTGATCGAGGTATTAAATCGAAGTCTCAGTTCGTTTCTTCTCGTTACACTCCAAAAAATGAGGGGACTATTTGTATACGGTCAGAATTAGGCCTACCCGATTTTACTGTTTAATCGAGGCAAGGGAGTTGCATCGGGGGTAGCCTCGTAATGAGTTGAACTCGAGCTCGAAGATGAGGCATCAAGCCTAGAGATCGAAGTGTCCGTTGAGATCGAGACCAACAACAAACGAGATCAAGCATGACCGACTTCGAGTGGAGCATAGTAACGGAATTGCGAGATATCTGTAACCGGTCGAAGATCGGATATCCCGGAACAGTCCAAATCAAGAGCGGTTATTAGTACCAATCATGGGATTTACTTCCGTAATTAGAAGTGTACCTTATTTAGGAATCCTCTAATATATAAAGAAGAATCTCATTCATTTGTAATCATCATTATTCACTAATAAAAATACATACCTTCATTACTCTATTTCTATTTCGCTTACTGTTCGTCAGAATTTGCTTTATCATTTATTGCTCTTACCATTCCACCTCGAGACTGTCTCAAATCGAGGTCTAGGCCTTACTTACACATTGGTTTGATTTATTTTATTGTCTAATTCATCTGTTTAATTCCTTGTTTATCAATTGGTATTTGATTAAATCACATATCCTTAAAATCACAATATAAATTTAATTGTTATCCGAATTTGAGGGTAAACAATTATGCTAGAAGTTCACGTGTGAAAAAATTCAAACTCCATTATATTATGCTGGAATATTTTTCGGATTTAAACAGTGTTTTCATTCTGATTTACCTTTACATGGAAAAAGGCTAAATTTTGATTACTTTTGAAACTGTGACTTTTTGTCAATTACCACTTGTAAATCTGACTATTTTAATTTAAGCACATTCTCCCCTACTCTGATGGGTTGGGATTTATCTTGTATTTTGCATCAGAATAATTAGCTCGAAGGAAGTACACAAACATCCAATCATACAACGGCTATTTAGAGAGTAATTAGTACTTATTTTATTCTGATAATTTTGAACTAAAAATCTTAATTTCATGACAATTCATAATATTTATGTCCCGAAAAATTGAACTAAATATTTGAAATTCAAGATACATTGACTAATTCTTAAATAACAGTCTTTTGAGCGGCTGTTTAACATCAGTTTTACGAATAATTAGGAGATAAGTTGAGCTAGAAAATCACAATAACTTAATTAGTGTTGACCTACTCCAAGCTTAGCTAGCTGGTCACTCATGACCTGAAACACTAGATTGAGAGGCTATTTGACTAGATTTGGCAGCATCAATTCATTTTGCAATAATCCATTCGATTCGTTCAACTTAATTGGTTGGATTATGACTCGTTTGTTGACATGATTCTACTTAAGGTCGTGTATGGATTGGATCGGATAGGATTTAGCACATTTCAGATTAAAATCGAATTCAATGAAACGCAATCCGAATGAATATCGGATTAGATAGGATTTTAAAGTTTGGATTGGATAAATATTTCAGATTTTCGGATCGAATTATACGTCTTATTAACGCTATTGCTAATCTAATCGGCTAATACATCCGCCTTATCTGCTTCTTCTGTGTTCAGTGCTAATACAAACATTTCTTTGCTTTTCATCCCTTTTATCAACATTGCATCTCTAAGAAAATATTTCTCTTGAGGTTCGAGTTGTTATGCCTCTATGTTGCAAAACTCATACTTATATTTTCTTTGTAGAAGAGGCAATACAACAAGAAAAATTCATGTTTATGCAATTATGAGGGTATTATGGTGCCAATGCAGCTAAATTCAGCAATTGTAAAGGTAATTACTTGAAGGAAGACATAAAGGAAGTAGTGGCTATCCAAAATTAAAGTTTAGTATTTATACATGCCCTAATAATTCCGGATCGGACTGGGTTAAAATTATACCAATCTGAATCCGATCCGGATCAGAAATTTTAATAAATATAATCCGAAAGCCGATTTAAATATCCGAAATTCGAAATCCGAAATCCGATATTGAGCAAATCGGTTCGGATTTCGGATATCCGATGCAAACGCACAGCTTAGTTCTACTACTCGTATCCGAAAGATTCAATCAAACAATTGAAATAATGTAATGGATGAAAATGCAACTCTAAGTTAAACAATTCATAATAAAAGTTGGAGATTAAAGATTTTATATATATATATATAAATAAATAAAAAGGAAGGAAGATTGAGTTATGTTGTGAATTGGATTACTCGTTATGGTTATCGAACTTGAGACTCTAAGCTAGCTGTGGTGATTTAACTTAAAGAACAGATCTATGCGCTGTTCCAACAATTCGACAAATATAGTTTTCACCTCCTTATAATAGAAATACAATATAGCAGTAATTAATTTAATGGTATGACAATAATATACCAAATTCATTGGCTTAAGTAAATTATTTCTAACCTATAAATGTTTAGACATTGCTAGATATAACCAAACACTGGTTCATATAATTTAGAGACCATATGTATATATACACAAACAAGATTCTTAGGATTGTTCTTGCTTCTTCCGACATGTATTTAACTTAGCTTCTTATTAAGATACTATTCCCTCCGTTCTCTTTTACTTGTTCACTTTGGATTTTATATATCCTTTAAAAAATAATAAATATTACATAATTTACTATGATACTCATAATAATTGATGTATATTTTTAATGAATTTTGAGAAAATAATTTTAAACAAATAATAATACTATTGGTATAACTAAAAAAAAAGTGTCATTTTCTTAATATACTAAAAGTGACAAGCAAAAGTGAACGAATATCTTGGTGACCGTTTCATTTTTAAGTCGGATTATTCTCCTTAGAGGTGAAGTACTTAATATAATTACTACAGAAATTAAATTTTATCTCAACAGTCATCGAGTCTAGCGGTAGCTTTGAATTATACACATAACTATGTACTCCCTCGGTCCTTTAATTCTTATTTGGTGATGTTGTGTTTTTGATTAAAATGATAATTTGACTAAGTTATTCCTATTTATTCTTTGACCTCTAATTACTACTTTTACCGCTTTCACTACATTAACCTCTCTCGGCAGTTATTAGAGTAAGGGTAAATATGAAAAAATTAATCAATTCTTTCTTGATTTTCTAAGATGACAAATATTTTACAGTGATTTTTTAGAAACCATAACAACTAAATAGTACCGGAGAGCAGGACATATATATGAACTTTTGTAAGCGGTATCGACATTTATAGAAGAATTAAAATATAATTTTAATTATCATACTTATAGACAAGAAATAGCCTTAGTCTATTGATTTTGTTGTGTCTTATATAAGTTAGAAAGGGTCCTTACAGTATTAGTACATATATTTAACAAAAAAAATCGACGAAGAAGTGTCGTGTAGCACCGCTTGGTTAAGCATGCATCCACCCATGCAGGAGAGATTATCTAAGAAGCATCGTCAATAACAGTGCCAATATATTTCTTTGATTTGGATAATATGATTTCAGACTCATCATTACAATAATCCAGCAAGTGGAGAAGCTAAGTTAAATACTCAATGCAGTGAATATGCAATTGTCACATCTAGCTAGTTGATTTTGGCAAATTCTTTACCAGTTAATCAGGATCACTTCTATAATTGGAAATGAAAAGCATGCTTTAAATTAGTAATTTATTTTGTCTACGTACCGGTACTGATCGCATTTGAGATTATGCAGGATTACTGTCACGATCCAATTTAGAGTCATGACCGGCACTTAGGAGCAAGTGCTTCCAAATAAGCCTTATCGATAATTAACAGAAAATCGGACAGAGTTTCCCCTGTTTTAGGACTATCCAAAAAATAAACCTGTCTTAAAAATCAACAACACAACCAACCTATATCGACCAAACAAGTTATAATCCTCATTCACGAAATATTTCCAACACAATAATACTAACTTCATCTCCAAGTATATGATAGGAAAGTCTAATACGAATCATAAGCCTATATCAATAAAAAAATACTTATGACACTCATAAAAATGACTATGGAGCGACTCTAAGAGTTCCAAGAAAGAGACTATAAAAAATAAATAACAATCTTTGCCCACGCAAATAAATGCGGGGCTCACCAGGAAGTGCCAACTCGTGTACTCTAATTAACGGAATTCTTGCCTGCGTCTATCATTGTCTCTGTAAAAATAATAGCGGGGAGTGAGTCGCTAGCTCAGTGAGTAATAATACTTAACCACAACCGTTTTTAATTGGTGACAAGTCAGAAATCATGCTTGTATAATATTCACAAAATAAAATGCCCTTTTTAAAACGGTAATAATAATCATTATCATCATGTGTTTCCTACAACAAATCAATTTAACAATTCAGTAATAAACTCGGTAAATACTGTGTCATATCAAATCTTTATATTTGGGAGGTTTCCAGAAAAGGATCATGTAATTTGTATCACTGTGTGGACCCTTTCATAAAAGAGTCAAATATATCTGTAGGTCCCTACCCGAGGGAAAACTGTAACTGTATGCTAGTTCTACCTTCCCACTAGCGAGGGTTATAACTGTAATCGGTAATCTGTAAATACAAGGTGCACCAGGTCTAACGAACCCGCCGTTAGCTACGGGATCCTTCAATGTCTACTCCCATTTATACTTGTCTCTGTAATCCGTATATACGCGTAGAAAATATTTTAAAACAATATAGGGCATTTCGGTTCTTATCAAATCATATAATTTCATTTCGATAACAGTAAATTCAAGTAGCGGTAAAACAAATCTAGTGACAACGACACTATTTAAAACAACGATAATCATCTCAAATAACTATTTCGGTATCATATGAGTAAAAGACTTGTCCCACATGCAACTCAAAATTATCGGTAACATATTCATATTAAAAGTCATGTGTAAATCATGCAAGTTATAAAAATACAAATTACGATAAAATTACTACTCACAGTACTCGCGCCAAAATAACAAGCGCGTCAGTCGAGCACTCGTTCGACTTCTTCAACTACCTATCTTGTTCTCCTCCACTGCAAAAATCCCTTCATTAGAAAGAAGTAAGCTCTTCTTTTGTTGCCTCCAATCACTTCTGCCGAATTTCAATTACTTCACACCTTATCCCTGTTTGCTTTAGGTTAGTTACGTAGTGCACTTTGACACTAATTCTTCTCTTATTTCCCTTAAGGTTTGATATTAGCTTCTTTTTTTGTTTGCAGGAGTTTTAGTCTTCCATCCCTCCAACCCTCGTTCCTTTTTCCTTGAGATTGAAAGGAATTAAACTATTAACCCTTTCCAATCTCTATAACATGCCCTACAGTAGTTATCTTTTGGGCTTCTGCTAGGGCTGTTCATTTGGATCGGATATCCGAAATCCGAACCGATCCATTTAGTTTCGAATTTCGGATTGCGGATTGGACCGGATTTTNNCATAGTACTCTCATAATTGTATAAACATGAATTTTTCTTAATGCATTGCCTCTTTTACAAAAAAAATATACATATTAGTTTGCAACATTGAGGCATTTACGATCCGAAATCCGATCCGATCCAAACTTTAAAATCCGAATCCGATCCGATATAATTCGGATCGGATTCGGATTGCATTTTCTAGAATCCGAAATCCGAATTCAAAATGTGCTAAATCCGATCCAATCCGATCCGTGCACAGCCCTAGCTTCTGCCCTTTAATGTTTTTTTTTCTTTTTAATTGTTATTTTTTTCTATCTTAATTTATGTACTTGCAAATTACGCTTGTACCCTTATAATGTAAGGGCTTATAAAATTCAAAGTTGGAAAAGTAAAGTAATATCGATGGACTTTTTTGTATAATTATATTTGTGGGTATGCTCTAACGTAGTTTATTAACCTCCTAGAATTGATTAAATTATGTACTTTCAGTAAGATTAAAATACCAAATAAAATAGGATAGGAGGGATAATAATAGTGTCTGTCTCTACCATTAAATGAAGACAAAATTGCAACATCCTGAGGTGTCTAAAGTAGAATATGGGCTTTGTAGCTCTCTGCTTTTGTTTTCAGTCAATTCTCTTCATTTCATGATATTATTGCAAAGATTCTAACTATGTGATCGTCTTCTTAAATCATAAAAAACGCGTAGCTTTTGTGAGGTTGAGATTTTCTATCCTAACCAAGTCACTCATATATGAGACTGACCTCCACCTACGAATAAAATGGCATATCATATGCCGGTCTATATTTTTATTAATGTGGTGTTTATATTTTTCGGAGCCGATGATCTATTAGAAAATAGTCTCTCTATCCTTATAAGGTAGGGGTGAAGTTTGCGTAAACACTATCCTCTTCAAATCCCGCGATGTGAAATAATACGGAATATGTTATTGTTGTTGATGTCGGCATATCATACAAATCAACCTTTGGAGTTACACGTGTTATTTTTAAACTTAACTTTGCACAATGGAATTTACATCAATTTCAAATAAGTTGAAAACGCCTAAATGAACGTCTCATCACGTCCATGCCGTTGTATTGTGAGGACTTATCTTATAATAGTTGTTAATGTTATGCAATCTTATTCCTTTATCTAAATTTTGGACTGGCAATGAAAGCAAATGGAGCTGTGTCTTTTGCAGATATAAGAAACTTCTCATATTTGGTTTTGTATGTATAGTTAGAGTTAAAAGAAAGGCAAACATATACAGTAATTGATTCATTGACGAAGTGGGATCAAGAGCTACAATCACTACAAACTTTTTTCAGTTATGAAATTATTATATTGTGGATCCATTTATTACTCCGCTATACATAATTTTTCTGAAGAAGATTATCCATTTAGTACTCTGTTGAAGTTTATCTACAAGCAGTTGATGCATGCAGGTTGCAAGCAGCTCAATGAAATGATTTGCAGCAGCTTCTTATTAAACAGGCAGGTTGGAAGCAGCTCATGCAGACAACTTACAAGCAGCTGAAGAAAAGTCTTGCAACTGCTTTCTGAAAAGCCTTGCAGCTGCTTCCTGAAAAGCCTCGCAGCTGCTTCCTTTCTTCTATAAATAGAGGAGTTTTCAGTTCATTGTGTACATCAGTTTGAAAGTTAAATAATATATCAGTTTCTCTCTATACTTGTCTTTAGTTTATTTACTTTACAGTTGTTATTTTATAATACGTTATCAGCACGAGACTCTGTCATCTCGAGCAAATACTTTGAAAGTATCAAAGGTACGAACTTTCTTTTTCTAAATAATGTCAAATCTTTCTAAACTTGAATTTGTAGCCCTAGATATATCAGGCAAAAACTACACGTCTTGGGTTCTTGATGCTGAAATTCATCTCGATGTGATGGGTCTGGCAGACACCATCAAGGACAAAAATCAGGCATCAAACCAAGACCGTTCCAAAGCAATGATATTCCTACGCCATCACCTTGATGAGGGCCTGAAAATGGAATATCTTACTGTTAAAGATCCAGTCATATTGTGGAATAATATGAAAGATAGATATGACCACCTGAAGATGGTCGTTCTTCCACAGGCACGTTATGACTGGTCTCATTTAAGGCTACAAGATTTTAAATCTATCAGTGAATATAATTCTGCTATGTTCAGGATTATTTCCCAATTGAAATTATGTGGTGATAATATTACTGATCATGATATGTTGGAGAAAACTTTCACCACTTTTCATGCCTCGAATATGCTCCTGCAGCAGCAATATCGAGAAATGGGATTCAAAAAGTATTCTGAACTTATCTCACATCTTCTTGTAGCCGAGCAACATAATGGGTTATTAATGAAAAATCATGAAAGATGACCAACTGGTTCTTGTCCATTCCCTGAAGTGAATGAGACGAACTTCCACCAAGCTAAGCGAGGAAGAGGTCGTGGCCCCAGTCGTGGTCATGGCCGTGGTCGGGAAAGAAAATATTATCATGGTAATAATAATGCACCAAAGAACCCTCCTAACCACCAGCAGTGGAAAAGGAAGGAACAAAAGCAAGAAGCGGTGCAAGCAACAAATGCAAAAAATGCATGATATAGATGTGGAGGAAAAGGGCACTGGCCACGTACATGTCGTACGCCAAAGCACCTGGTTGAGCTTTATCAAGCCTCCCTAAATAATACAGAGAAAAATGCTGAAGCAAATTTTATTTCTGAAGATAATTTCGACTTCATGCATTTGGATGTAGCTGATTATTTTGCACTCCCAGAAGGAGAAACAAGTCATGTAATCGCTGATGAATCTATAGAAATGTAAATATTTTAATTTTTTTCGTGTGTAGTAGATAGTATGGTTATGTAATAAAAGTTATGCTTTGATAATAATGTTTATTATAATATATTTTGTCTATGTCTTTTTGAAGAATATGGATAATCCTCAAATTATGTTTGGATCAAAGACAAATCATGAAGATATTTGTGTAGTGGATAGTGGAACAACTCATGCCATATTCAAAGACCAGAAATACTTTTCTTATTTGCATATGGAAAAAGCAAATGTTTCTACAATTTCTGGTAATACAAGTTTGATTGAAGGGTCCGAAAAAGCTATTGTATTTCTGTCTAAGGGAACAAAACTTATTATAAACAATGCATTGTTCTCCTCCAAGTCCCGAAGAAACTTGTTGAGTTTTATAGATATCCGCCGAAATGGGTATCATGTTGAGACAATAGATGAAATGAACGTGGAATATCTTTGTATTACAAAGAATATTTCTAGCCAGAAATGCATTGTAGAAAAGTTACCAACTTTATCTTCTGGCTTATACTATTCAAAGATTAGTACAGTTGAAGCACACTCTATCGTAACCCAGAAGTTTACTGATTCAAATACTTTGGTGCTTTGGCATGACCGTTTGGGCCATCTTGGATCAATAATGATGAGACGAATTATTGAAAATTCAAGTGGACATCCACTAAAGAACCTGAAGATTCCTACAAATGATGAATTTTCTTGTGATGCTTGTTATCAAGGCAAAATGATCACTAGACCATCACCAATGAAGGTTGGCATGGAATCCCCTACCTTTTTAGAGCGTATACATGGGGATATATGTGGACCTTTTCACCCACCAAGTGGGTCGTTTAGATATTTTATGGTCCTAATAGACGCATCTTCAAGATGGTCTCATGTGTGCCTACTATCATCTCGCAACCTGGCGTTTGCAAAGCTATTAGCCCAAATAATTCGATTAAGGGCACAATTCCCAGATTATCCTATAAAGGCTATTCGCCTTGATAATGCTGGAGAATTCTCATCTCGAACTTTTGATGATTATTGTCTATCAATTGGGATAAAAGTTGAACATCCTGTAGCTTATGTTCATACTCAAAATGGTCTTGCAGAGTCATTTATTAAACGCCTGCAATTGATAGCAAGACCACTACTTATGAAAACAAAATTTCTCACTACAGTTTGGGGCTATACTATCTTGCATGCAGCATCACTTATTCGTCTCAGACCGACACATTATAATAGATATTCTCCGTCACAATTAGTTTTTGGTCATGAACCAAATATTGCCCATCTACGAACTTTTGGATGCGTTGTATATGTGTCAGTAGCACCACCACAGCGTAGTAAGATGGGTCCACATAGAAGGTTAGGAATATATATTGGGTTTGAATCACCCTCTATTATTCGCTATCTTGAACCATTGACGGGAGATTTATTTACTGCTCGATTTGCAGATTGTCGATTTGATGAAACAAATTTCCCACAATTAGGGGGAGAGAAAAAGGAAATCAAAAGAGAAATTGTGTGGAAAGTTTCATCATTATCTCATTTTGATCCACGGACCCTTATATGTAACCAGGAGGTCCAGAAGATCATCCATTTACAAAATATAACAAATCAAATGCCATACGTATTTACTGATTTGAAAAGGATAACTAAGTCACATATCCCTGCAAAGAATGTGCCTATCCGAATTGATGTCCCAGCAGGACCATCTACTAGCATGATTTCTAGTAAACCCAAAGCACGCCTGAAGCGTGGTAGGCCTTTGGGTTCTAAGGATCGAAATCCTAGAAAAAGAAAATCGACAAATGATCAAAATAATACTATGAAGGAATCTCCTGAAGAGACCCAAGATCTGATTAGTTCTGAGATTCCTGAAGAAATCAATGAACCCGAGACTCAAGTGTGTGAGGAACTTTTAATAAGTTCTACTGGTGATGGAATTAATTTAAATCGATCTGAAATAGTGGTGGATAACATTTTTGCATATGATGTTGCACTAAACATTATGCCAAATAGTGAAGATCTTGAACCCCGATCTGTCGAAGAATGTAGACAAAGATCTGATTGGCCAAAATGGCAAGAGGCAATTCAATCGGAATTGAAGTCACTTGCTAAAAGAGAGGACTTTGGACCAGTAGTCCAAACATCTGCTGGTACAAAGTCGGTTGGTCATAAATGGGGTTTTGTGCGGAAAAGGAATGATAAAGATGAAGTTGAAATATACAAAGCTCTCCTTGTCGCACAAGGATTCTCACAACGACCTGGAGTCGATTATGAAGAAACATATTCACCTGTTATGGATGCCATGACATTTCGATATCTCATTAGTTTAGCCTTATGTGAAAGGCTTAAAATACATCTAATGGATGTGGTTACAGCTTATCTGTACAGGTCACTTGATAATGAAATTTACATGAAAATCCCCGAAGGATTTAAAATGCATGAAGCATATTCAAAATCTCGGGAAATGTATTCAATCAAATTACAAAGATCTTTGTACGGTTTAAAGCAATCTGGGTGCATGTGGTATAATCGCCTCAGTGAATATTTGTTGAAACAGGGTTACATAAATGATGTTATTTGTCCATGTATTTTTATAAAGAAAATGGCATCAGAATTTGTTATACTTGCTGTTTATGTTGATGACATAAATCTTGTTGGAACTCCAGAAGATCTCCAAAAGGCAATTGAATATCTTAAGAAAGAATTTGAGATGAAAGATCTTGGAAAGACAAAACTTTGTCTTGGTTTGCAAATTGAACATTTAGTAAACGGGATCTTTATCCATCAATCTGCCTGTACAGAAAGAGTCTTAAAACGCTTTTACATGGACAAAATGCACCCATTGAGTACACCAATGGTTGTTCGATCACTTGAAGTGAATAAGAATTTGTTCCGACCTCCAGAAGAGAACGAGGAACTCCTTGGTCCCGAAGTACCCTATCTCAGTTCAATCGGTGCATTAATGTATCTTGCTAATGCTACAAGACCTGACATAGCATTTTCTGTTAATTTACTAGCAAGAGATAGTTCTTCTCCTACACGAAAACATTAGAACGGGATTAAGAATATATTGCGATATTTAAAGGGAACTCTTGATATGGGTTTGTTTTATGCTAACAAATATAGTGCAGATCTTGTTGGTTATGCAGATGCAGGTTATTTATCTGATCTCCATAAAGCTCGATCTCAAACCGGGTACGTATTTACATATTGAGGTTGATGTTTTATATGTCAATACCACACAAGAGGGGGGGGGGGAGATGATTTGTGTGGTGTCCAATTTTCGAGTGCAGTCTTTACAGAAGAACCTGGTTCTTCTTGGTGTTACAACTTCTACAGTTTGCGGAAAAGTAATTGCAGAAATAAAAGAACACAACAATTTTACGTGGAAAACACCTGGCTCAAAAGGTGAAAAAACCACGACCTACTTCCCATTAGGATTTTCCCAAACTCTTCACTATGTCAATGATCCAAACAACATTTACAAAATAAACTCTTTTGTAAACCTAAGGACTAACTCTAATCCCTTTGTGGCAACTAGCTTCTAGCTAATTGCGACAAACTTCAAGTTAACTCTGACTTGAACATTGTGTACCTATTACAATTGCTTCTAGATAAAGCTGAAAGATACAATATGTAATCGCCTACTACAAACAACTAGACTCAAAAGACAACAGATGGAACTGGTTCTTCGAGCTGGTTCAAGTAGCTTTTGAGTCGCACAAGGATTCTTCACACGAACTGCTTGCAAAATTGCTTTGGTAATTTTGCTTTCAATTCTTGTTTCTTTTCAGTGTTTGTGCATCTAACTCTTCAGCAGGAATGCTTCAACAATTTATAGAATTCGTAGTTGAGATGTTGTTGTTTCGTTCTAATGCAACTCTTCCGTGGTGGAAGAGTTTTTGTTTATCTCAACTTCTTTGATCTTGATTCTGTCCTACCTGAATTTGATTTCCATCACCTTATCAATTTGCAACCTTTTCTCTTAGGAGATAACCTCTTAGTTCAAAGATGATGTTTATCTCCTGCGCATGGACTCTTCTCGTACCAACTGGTATGTTTTACTATGTTTGTGCTGATGGACCTGGTTCAACCGTGTTGTCATTTGTCATTCTTCAAAACTATGCAATTACTTGATTCAACAGAGGTACTGTCATATCATGGCGCTCCACAAAATAATCTATTGTTGCTACTTCTTCAAATCATGCTGAGATAATAGTTATTCATGAAGCAAGTAGGGAATGCGTATGGTTGAGATCAATAATTCATTTTATTCGAGAAAAATATGGTCTGGAATGTGAGAAAAGACCCACAATTTTATACGAAGACAGTGTTGCATGCATAGCCCAATTGAAGGGAGAATTTATAAAAGGAGATAGGACGGAGCACATTTCACCAAAATTATTCTACACACACGATCTTCACAAAAATGGTGACATTGATGTGCAAAAAATCCATTCAAGTGATAATCCAGCAGATTTATTCACTAAATCTCTGCCAACTTCAACTTTTGAGAAAATGATATACAAGATTGGAATGCAGGGACTCAAATATTTGAAACAAGATTTTCATCAGGGGGAGTAAAATACGCGATGCACTCTTTTTTCCTTACTAAGGTTTTTTCCCACAGGGTTTTTCTTATAAGGTTTTTAATGAGGCACCTAGCAATGCGTATTACTAAATATGTGTACTCTTTTTCCTTCACTAGGTTTTTTCCCACAGGGTTTTTCCTAGTAAGGTTTTAACGAGGCACATTATCTTTAATGAACATCCAAGGGGGAGTGTTATGAAATTATTATATTGTGGATGTCCATTTATTACTCTGCTATAGATAATATTCCTGAAGAAGATTATTCATTTAGTACTCTGTTGAAGTTTATCTACAAGCATATGATGCAGGCAGGTTGCAAGCAGCTCAATGGAATGATTTGAAGTAGCTTCTTATTAAACAGGCAGGTTGCAAGCAGCTCATGCACACAACTTAACAAGCAGCTGAAGAAAAGCCTTGCAGTTGCTTCATGAAAAGCCTCGCAGCTTCTTCCTGAAAAGCCTCGCAGCTTCTTCCTTTCTTCTATAAACAGAGGAGTTTTCAGTTTATTATGTACACCAGTTTGAAAGTTCAATAATATATCAGTTTCTCTCTATACTTGTCTTTAGTTTATTTACTTTACAGTTGTTATTTTATAACATTTTCGAGTTTTAAGAATTTTTCTAGGGTTACAAGAGCTTTACTCAAATTAATTACTCATGCTACACAATATCTATATTTCAGTTTGATTTAAATAGAAATAGTTTTTTTTTATCATGTAAATAGTTTTTAAATTATGTGAAGATGTTAAAAAAGACGTAGCAAACAAGTAAAGGGTCTATTTAACCCTTTTATTTGCTACAATATAATGTAAAAATTGCACGAGGCGCCCTATTTGGTCTCCCCCATTTAATTTATACCCATATTTTTAAAATTATTTAACTTATACCCTAAGTTTTACAACTTCAGGCGCTCCTTCTTCCGGCTACCTGTTCAAAACTTCAGCTTATTTGGTGCTGAAGTTTTTACAAATGAACTAAATAACTTCAACATCTTCTACTGAAGTTTTTGTAAAAGCTTTATGACAAAACTAAACTTCAGCTTATTTAGTGCTGAAGTTTTTACAAAAGAACTAAATAACTTCAGCATCTTCTACTGAAGTTTTTGTACAAGCTTTATGACAAAACTAAACTTCAGCTTATTTAGTGCTGCAGTTTTTACAAAAGAACTAAATAACTTCAGCATCTTCTGCTGAAGTTTTTGAAAAAGCTTTATGACAAAACTTATGAATCCAGGACAAAACTCTAGCTTATTTAGTGCTGAAATTTTTACAAATGAACTAAATAACTTCAACAGCTTCTGCTAAAGTTTTTGAAAAGCTTTATGACAAAACTAATGAATCCAGGACAAAACTTCAGCTTATTTAGTGCTGAATGTTTTACAAATGAACTAAATAACTTCAGCATCTTCTGCTGAAGTTTTTGAAAAAGCTTTACGACAAAATTATTGAATCCAGGACAAAACTTCAGCTTATTTAGTGCTGAAGTTTTTACAAATGAACTAAATAACTTCAGCATCTTTTGCTGAAGTTTTTGAAAAAGCTTTACGACAAAATTATTGAATCCTGGACAAAACTTCAGCTTATTTAGTGCTGAAGTTTTTACAAATGAACTAAATAACTTCAGTAGCTTCTGCTGAAGTTTTTGAAAAGCTTTAAGAAAAAACTAATGAATCTAGGACAAACTTTAGCTTATTTAGTGCTGAAATTTTTACAAATGAACTAAATAACTTCAGCATCTTTTGCTGAAGTTTTTGAAAAAGCTTTACGACAAAACTATTGAATTCAGGACAAAACTTCAGTTAAAACATGCTTAAGTACAACAAATAGAGAACAAAACTTCAGCTAGTAGAATACTTAAGTTCAGCAATTACTAACAACTTCAGGCTCGTCTCGTAGAATGCTGAAGTTTGTGTGATTGCCTTTGCTACTTCAGGCCCGTATGTCTGAAGTTTATGTGAAAAGTGAATACACTTAATTTTTTTTTTTGCAAAACGGATATAAATTAAAACGTTATCCAAAAAATGAGTATAAATGCAAATGCCCCCTGTATAATAGGGTCGCCTTTGAGCTGCATGCACTTGGTCAAAGTAATAAAATTAGCTACCAAGACAAAAGTATTTGTAAGAAAAATTATAGACTTTTTAAATGAACTTGTACATTTCAATGACGTAGTATCCTATATAGGAAACTTACTAAAACTTATCTCAACCAATAATAATGCATGTGCATGTACGTCTTCATGAATGTGGAATTTTACTACTTTTATGTGTGATATCATCTTAGGCCAACTGGCTTATATTATCCTTTCCTTTTTCAATATTCCCTTCCATAGTCTCAGGTTCCTCGAATGTACTATAGAATGGATAAGTCAATATTTTTACTGCATCAGAAATTTACTCTCTTTTGCTTGCACAACCCTGCGTTGGTTTTCTAGTAAAATATTCTTAGTAAGAGATAATATTTAGTTAGAGGTATTTGATCCTTAAAAGTTACTCTCTCTCCGTTCACTTTTTGTTATGACCCAAATTTTTTTGCATAGAATATCGTGACGGCATTTAGTTTTTATAACTAAGTAAGCCTAACATTCGTGGAACATCAGAATTTAAACTGAACTCAAACCTCAACACATGAGATATAAAGAGAAACTGCAATTCAAATAAATACAACTCCCAAACTGGTAGAAATAAGTCGCAAGCTTCTAAGAGAAAATACCAAGTATCTTCATATATCAAAGTCTAAAGAGACCAAGGAAAAACACCATAGTAAGGATAAAGAGGGACTCTGAGGTCTGCGGACTCTCACGGATGTACCTTGAAATTTCTACATTAGGCTATCTCACTGGTATCTGGTCTGGTAGGAAGAACCTGAATCTGCACAAAAGATGTTCTGAAGAGTAGCATGTGTACACCAAAATGGTACCCAGTAAATATCAAGCCTAACCTCGGTAAAGTAGTTACGAGGTCAGGTCGGGGCCCTACTGGAATTAAAGAAAACAAGGCAGAAGACATAATAATATAACAAAACTACAAAGAATTTAACAACGAGGAATTTCAAAAAGGTAACAACACAATAAATAGAGGTAAATAACAGGGGCTTTCCCAAAGTACTGCCTCGTAATCCCAAAAGTAAATATGCTACGGGAACTTTCGAGGTACCGCCTCGTAGTCCCAAAAGCAAATATGCAACGGGAAGCTCCCGAGGTACCGTCTCGTAGTCCCAAAATTAAATATGCAATGGGGAGCTCCCGAGTTACTGCCTCGTTATCCCAAAAATAAATATGCAACTCATAACTTATGGAACACCGAATTTACAGCAAGAAATCCTACAGTTAGAGACCGAATACAAAATCAATGAAGCATGTAATTCAACTAAGCATGTTGCACAAATTGCAAGTAAGAGTTAAGACACGTAGACCTGTGATACTAGGCTAAATTAAACATGATAACTACACATGCTAGGGAAACTCAGTTAAGGAATTAAAAGAATACTACTCAGCAAGAGCAAGAATTTTCACATTTAGCCCGTGTACGCACTCATCACCTTGCGTACACGACACTCACATATCACAAATTGTTACAACAGCACCAAATCCTAAAGTGAATTCCCCCACACAAGGTTAGACAAGTCACTTATCTCAAATCTTGCTCAATCAGTCAATAAGCATGCCTTTCCCTCAACTTTCCGACTCCGAACGACCCAAATATAGCAAAGGTAATTTCATACTATAAATACAATTACAAGAAACTAATTTAAATAATAAATCTATGACTTTAGCAAAAAACAATTGCCCCAAAAGTCGGCTCGAGACTACGTCTCGAAATCGGGTAAACGTCACAAAATACTAACACCCATTCGATATCGAGTTCACCCATACCAAAATTACCAAATCCGACACAAAATTCTCAATCAAAACCTCAAAATTCGGCCTAAGGATTTTTTTCACCCTTTTCACAATTTTTCAATCCAAATCCTTAATTAAATGAAGAATAAATGATATCTTAGTGTAAATAAATATATAAAAAAACAAGTCAAGAATCCTTATCTAAATGTTTCCTCTGAAAAACCCTTGACATTTCGCCTCAATCTGAGATCTCTAGGTTCAAAAATGGAGAATGAAATTAAACCCTCGGAATTGGCCCTTTTCTACCTAGTGATTTCGCTTTTGCGGTCAAAAATCTGCTTTTGCGGTGAACTCTCTGCAACTACCTAGTTCACTTAAACACCCAAACTCTGCACCTTCACGCAATCATCCGCATCAACGGAAGCTCTTCTGAGGCCCTACGTCCGCTTCCGCAGAAGGTCACTGCCGCTGGCCAACCGCTTCTGCGGTCGAAAGCCCGTTTTTGCGGGTGTGCATCTACGCAAACATGTACGCTTTTGCGAACAGGACCCCCAAGCAGTCGTCTGCTTCTGCGATCAATCTTCCATAGAAGCGACTCTGTTTCTGCGGCCTTCACGCCGCACCTGCTATCACTGGCCATCCTCCTCATCCCCGCATCTACGGTCGCCTCTCGCTTGTGCGAGCTCGCACCTGCGGTCAATCTTGCACCAGTGAGATTGCATCATATGAACTTAGCCGAGCCTTTAAATCACATCAAACAATGCTTAAAACACGAATCGCACATCGATTCAAGCCTAATGAACTTTAAAACTTCAAACTTCTATATCCGATACTGTAACCTATCAAATCAAGTCCGATTGACATCAAATTTTGCACACAAGTCATAAATTCGTAATTAGCATTATGGACCTACTCCAACTTACAGAGTAAAAATCCGGCCTCAATATCAAGAAGTCCACCCCCGGTCAAACTTTCCAAAGCATCCTATTTTCCAACTTTCACTAATTGATGTTAAAATGACCTACGGACCTCCCAATTAACATCCGGACACGCTCCTAAGACCAAAATCACCCTACGAACTATAGGAACCGTCAAAACTCTATTCCAAAGTCGTCTTCATACAAATTAAACTACGTTTAATTCCTGTACTTAAACTTGCATTTAGGGACTATGTGTCCCATTTCACTCCGAAATCAAAAGCCAAACCTCACGGCGAGTCACGTAACCACATAATGACATACATGGAGCACTAATATGGGTTCAGAGATAATACTCTCAAAACGACCGGCCGTGTCATTACACTTTTACTGGTCCACTATGCTAAAAATATATTTCACTTTTACTTGCTCATTTTAGAAAATCAAGAAAATAAATTCTTCCTGTTTTATCCTTACCGTTAACTACTCATTTCTAAAATTCTTTCCCTAAGACTTTTTCAAATGCTTGTTGTTGTTGTTGTTGTTGTTGTTGTTGTTGTTGTTGTTGTTGTTGTTGTTGTTGTTGTTTGTTGTTTGTTGTTGTTGTTGTTGTTGTTGTTGTTGTTGTTGTTGTTGTTATTCTAATTATTATCATCATCATCATCATTATTATGATAAAGTATGTACATTTATTATTTCTGAAGGGAATGCAAAATTCAATGTGAAAAAGTAAAAGTAAATGAAGAGAGTAATTCTCAATGGATAATTTTGTGTTTCGGGCCTTTGTTTACCCTAAAATTTAGATAACAGTTAAACTTATATTGTGATTTTGAGGATACATGATTTCACTAAACACTAATTGATAAATGACAAACTTGAATTATAAGTAAATCAAATCAGTGTGTAGATAGAACTCCAGCCCTTGAGTAGAAATACTCTCAAACTGATAAGTGCAAGAACAATAGGAAAATAGAGTTAACTGTTGAACAATAATGTAAGCGAGAAAGAAAGAATCGTATTGCTTTAATCTCTGTGAATAATGATGCCTTACAAATGATTGGAATTACCTTTATATAACATAGGAATTATACTTATGGTATAATTCTAATTATAGAAGAAAATCATGTAATTATCTAATTAACCGCTTGATCCGTTCTGAGATTTACGCTGTGATCCTCGACCAGCCACGGATATCTCGCTCTTCCGTTACTATGCCATCTCTGATATCATTCGGTGTCTATCTCTCTTGGCTTCGATTGCTACCAACCTTGACCTCGAAAGAGACTTCGATCCCAAACTCGATGCCTCAGCTTTGTGATTTAGTCGAAAACGACCTTCAATGCAACATTCCAATCTCGATCCAATGGTAAAATCGAGTGGCCCTGATTTCAACCGTATACAGATAGTCCCTTAATTTATGGAGTGTAATGAAAAGAAACGAATTGAACCTTCGATTTCTTGGACCTCGACAAATTGTGAAATCATCCCCGTGACATAAGCGATGGAAGTGACAGAAACGTCCCGTCGGTACAGTTCCCAAAATCATCGAATCAAACTTTACTTTCACTAGTGTTGTTGAACCGTCATCGTAAATCCATAAATAGGCTTTTTCCTCATTGAATCAAACTTTACTTTCACTTTCTTCTAATCTTTTAATTTTTTACCTCTCCCAAGCTCTTCCTTTCTACTAATCTTCAGGTTTCACCGCCAATCTTCAAGCACCAAATCTTTCTACCTTATTCTTTCCTTAAACTCATAAAAATGGCGAAAACATCCAAAATAGTTCTCCAAAAGGAGAAAGCTTCTTCTTCACGGCTGGCCTGTGACAAAACTCTAGTGGATCCGCTCCCGGGGGGAGTGTGTTCTTGGCCCATGTATCCTTAAATCCGATTTCAAGATCAAGAAACCTTCCTCAGTATATAGTCGATACGAGCATGTGTCGAGATACATTTGTTCGATAATTGTGGGGTACCTCGAGCAGATTAAGAGAGATTGCAACTGGGGGGATAAAGTGGTAGTGATTCCATCCCCTGAAGAAAGTATTACCACCCACGTAGAAGGGTGTCTGTGTGTTTACACTTACCCTTTCACGCTGAGCCCCCTCGACCCTGTTATCATTGACTTCTGCCGTCAATACCAGGTGACTTTAGGCCAAATCCATCCATCCTTTTGGTGAATAGTAATCATGCTCTAATTCTTTACGATCAAAGCCGAGGGGATGCCGTTCACCCTCGAACACCTTATCAGGTTGTACAACCCCCGCATTTATCGAGGGTTGATCAAACTCCAGCGTCGGGTAACCAAAGTGTTTTTCTCGAGCATCGACGAGGACAAAGATCGATGTTAGATGGGTATTTTTGTTCGAATGAAGACCTCCGACCTCATCCTGGCAAAGAAAATGTCGTTTCTTGAGAAATGGAATACGAAGTGTAAGTAATATTTCACTGTTAATTTCCATGCATTATTTTGTTCCCTTGCTCTATTAATGCCTTCTTTCACCATGCAACGGTTGCTTAGGTGCCTCGAGCGATCCTCGACCTCGAGAGCTGGGTCCGAAAACTGGCATCGACCTCCACTTACGTTGTTGGCATGATTTGGAAAATAGCCGATGGGAGGCAAAGAACCATGGTAAGCTAAGGGAGGAAGAAGAAGATGGTGAAGATGGTGTTTCGGTGCTTGTGAACCGAGCGAGAAGAACCATCAAGGCTTCCAAGGTTGTTGAATCGGTGGTGGTTGGCGAGGCCCCACCTTGTGCTGAGGAGCCCTTGGAGAAGGATTCGATCAAAGTCCTCAAATCACCTGAAGTTGAGGTTGCTTCTCGTCTAACGATGAGCATGTCCGAGGGGGTTGGTCCTGAAACCCCTCGAGTTGGAACGAGCACCCCATGTGACTCACATGAGCAGTGACAGTAGGTCACGCCAACCTTTCCTACCTTTTCCGAAGAGGAGATACGAGATGCTTAAGTTTTGAGGACCCTCGAAGTAGGTGGAGACCCCAGTGGGGAGGATACCTTTCAAGATTGCTTTACCAGGGTCGAGTATGCTTCCGACCTGAATGACGCATCCATCCTCTTCGAAGAGGCCTATCGACTCCTGAACCAGGTAAGTTTTAGTTCTTTTGTTGATGTAGTATTCTTTTGTTTTTTTGTCTAACTCCCTTCCTTTTCTATATAGGCTTTTTCCAAGTCTCGGGCTGAATTGAGCCAGTGCGAGGCCGTCCTCTGAAGGCTTTCTGAGAAGAGGAATTCCCTCAAACTCCACTGTAGGCAAAATGATGAGGAGATTAAGGACCTCCGAGCCGAACTGGCTAAGGCTCAGAAGGAGCAGACCGACTTGATCGAGCAAATAATGATACTCTTAAAATCTCAAGGGCTTGATTCGGGAACGGAGGCTAATATTTCAATATCACAACTGTAGCAAAAGATCGAGAGGATCGAGTTGTTCCAAGAGAAGGTCGGTCACGTGAAGGCGGAGTCCTATGGGTGGAAGAAAGGCATGAACCGCCTTGCTGCTGAGCACGAAGTAAGTCTGTACCCCACTCGGCGCTCGATGCTGATTTTGCAGCTTTGCAATAGCGGCTTGTTGAGGTTGTAACATCTCGAATATTACTTGGAGGCTGACTCCTCCACCTCCTCCGCCCTACGTACCTCGACTACCAAATCGTCCTTCTCTACGTACTATGCCCAAATTTGCATTTAAGGCGATATGCAAACTGACGTCGACTGAATTAGGAATTGGTGCTCCCTCGAGATCAGCCTGAGGCACCTCGACCCCTGGAGCAACTACATTGTCGTTTTCCTTGTGAAATCTGAGGCCATTGTCACCATGTGTGGGTGTTGTTTGTGAGTTTGACATGTTTTATCCTGAAAACAAAAACACTTACAAGAACAAGCGTAAAATAGTGTGTGTGTGTGTGTGTGTGTGTGTGTGTGTGTGTTATCGGAATCAGTATTGAACAATCACTATTATCTAGCCCCACGGTGGCGCGAAACTGTTTACCCTAAAATTTGGATAACAATTAAACTTATATTGTGGTTTTAAGGATTTATGATTTCATTCAACACTAATTGATAAATATGAAGATAAATCACATAATTGAATTATAAGTAAATCAAACCAGTGTGCAGATAAAACTTTAGCCCTCGAATCGAAATACTCTCGAACTGATAAGTGCAAGAACATTAGGAAAATAAAGTAAATTGATGAACAACAATGTAAGCGAGAAAGAAAGAATTGTATTACTTCAATCTTTGTGAATAATAATGCCTAACAAATGATTAGATTTTTTTATATATAGTAGCTGAATTCTATTTATGGTATAATTTTAAATACACAAGGAAATCACGTAATAAGCTAATTACCAACATTTGAAAAGGAAGAGCATGAAACAGAATATTTTTGCTAATCAATCATTACAAAAGACAGTAAATCTTCTTACCTATTTCACCACGAATATATCATAATTCCCACTATTTCTCACCGTTTCATGGTCACAAAGTTCAAACAATCTCTATTTAAATAAATATGCAAAGATATATTCTGTTTAACAGCTCAACTTTTAGATTTAAGGTCACATGGTTCAACAATCTAATTCCAAATTTAATAGCGAGCGACTGTAGGAATGATCCACATATATTATGACGCATGAAAAAGAAAAAGAATAATCTTAGATACTAATTCACGAGAAAATGTAAGATATAGAGATCTACATAAAGATGCTCAAAAGGCCTACAAAATTATTATTTTTTTATTAGAAAAGAAAAAAGAAATTTGAAAAAGCGCCATCACCTCATTTACGTTTGAGGTTCTTATGAAAAGGTAAAATAAGTGGTTTGAATAAGTTGCTAAATAATACAGAAATCCATGCACTCAAACTGTCTTGTCATGCAAAAAAGTCTTAAGTTATTAAATCATAACTAACTAAAAAGAAATACTTCTTCTCATCCGATGTTTACGTCTAAGCGCAACAATTTAACCTTATAAAAATTAAAGTAAAAATATTCAACACGCAAATATAAATAAATGATAAATATGTATATAACAATAATAGCGACGATAACGACCGAGTAAAATCTCACAAATAGGGTATGAGAAGGATAGTGTGTACACAAACCTTACCCCTACGTACCCCGAAATGAGGCAGATAGACCGTTTCCGATAGATCATCGGCTAAAGAAGACAAAAAAGACGAGAAGAGACAAGATATCAGTACCGTAAAAAAAAATCATAGACATAATAACAACAACATAAGAACCATACAATAAATGGCATGCAATAAGTATAACCAATAAATAGGCCGGTACTATGAAAAACGGAAAGATAGCGTGAACACAATATTAATAACTAGTCGTCTAAGATCAAGCCTATCAAACTAGCTAGTCTCACCTCCGGTGCGAAGAAGATAAATGTTCGACTACCTCTTAACCTACAACTTTAATGCTGCCATGTCCTCGGAAATTTGCAGTTGTGCCATGTCCTGCTTGATCACCTCTCCCTAATATTTCTTTGGCCGCCCTCTACCTCTTCTCAAAGTCAACTTTTCACACCTCCTCGACGAGCAATAGGGCTTCTTCTCCACATGTGCCAGAACCATCTGAACATCGCTTTTCGCATCTTGTTATCTACAGGAGTCATGCCCACCTTCTCTCGAGTTTAAAAGGCCAATATGTATATTTATTGAGTTTCTGCGCGCACACACAAAAAAGAAAAATAAAAGAACAGATGCAGTTAGTTTTTGTTCTTACTCTTTACATCAGCCCTGGTTTGGAAGTTTTGAATTTGATCATGAGTAGGTGGGCTTCTAGAATCCGAGAGACTACAAAGCCCACGATTTTCTGTGGGCCCATTAAGGAAGCTTAAAAATACTTTTTTTTAGTGTCAAACGTCCACCAATCTCTTGATCTTCAATTTCTTTGTGATTATAATTAATCACCATTAAGCGACAAAAGAAATGATTAATCACCATAAGGAGCTTATCTATTTCACGATAAAATAGATTCACATTTCCATTTTGTATATAATTATGGTATGCTGGTGTTTAATGAGAGTTTGACAAACATGCTTTTTAGCGTTACATTTAGTATTCGGTGTCTATCCGAGAGCCCCACTAATCTGAATTCGCATAAGAAAATTTTATTTTGAAGGATAAAACATTACTTACAAAAAATAATTTTATTTTGATGAAGGAATACTTATTATTTCACTACAGCCTTTGTTGGTGGCAAATATGTAAATAGGCTAGAAGTGTGAATCTTTTATTTTTATGATAGTTTTTTTATCAATAATATTATTATAGTGTGATGAGGCATTTTATAATTTGCTCAATTTGTAGTATGCATATTTGTTATGTTTATTTTATACTTTCTTCCAAAAAGATGAAACGTACATGTACTTCCTTCGTCCAATTTAATATATAGCAGTGTTTGATTGAACGTATATAATTTACGGGTTAATTTAACATTATAAAATACTAGTTATAGTAAATGGAAAATACTAAATTGATAATTGAATTTTATTTTACTATAGAAAATAAAATAATATATATATATATATATATATGAAAGTTTATAATTTAAAATATAGTCAATTTATATATTCTTTTTATTTAAACGTAGATCTTCTTCCATAAGTTAGTGAACTGTAGGTCCAATCCAGTCACTATATGGCTCTATAGGGGTTATAAAAGTGTCAAAATTTGGACACTTCGATTGCACTATTGCCATACAAAAATAATAATAAAGAATAAAAGACAAAAAGGTTATTAAAAATATTCTCTGAGCTTTTAGGACATCTCTAATTGTGTCCAGTCTACTTTGGAATCTTCCTCTTGTCTTCACACTGTTCTAAAAAAAAAAGAATCTAAGATGTTGAATGACTTACGTTTTATTTTAATTTCAAGAAATTTATTTTGAGTTGATTCTTTTTAGGAAAAAAATTAAAATGTGTGTGTTTTTGGTTTCCAACTACATTTTAGTCTGGTTTTCAAGATACTAAGCTATCGTGTGTATTTTATTGAACTTGAAAAAGAATTTTTGAAAATTGAACTGGTGTTTGGACATGTATTTTATTCGAAAAAAAGTTTAAGTTTTTGGTTAGAAGAAAAAATTACACTCCTAGTTTTGGGAACTTGAAAATTATCAAAGTTTTTTTCCCCTAAAATATGATCATATTTTATACACAAATAATATTTATAAAAAAATTTTAAAAATAAAGCCAAAATCTATCGTCAAACGGGAGCTAAATTTGTTTGGGAGTCGACACACTTGAGAGTTTCTAACGTACAAATTTGTGATGCTTAGGGACCACTAATTTCTTCGTTATTTTTTGGCTTATCTGGAAACTTGAGTGAAGGGGTCAATGAAATAATCACTTTTACCCCACAATTGGAACCATCATTTTCTTTACTTGTATTTCACGTTAAACCAGTGATATTTTCCTCCCGAATTTAATTAAAATTTTGACAGTGAACCTAATAAACTGCAATTTTTTCTTGCATGAAATTTCAACTTTAGAATTTACAAGGCATGTAAAAAAGACTAAGTGTATAGTAATTATGAATAATTATTTGTTCACTATATTCATGATTCACGTTGTTCCCTATTTCAGTCAGAATGAGACATCGAAGTGGTATTTTTAATCCAAAATCTCGTACTACTACTTATCACCTAAGAAATTGGATTAAAATATTATTATCTTCTTACGTTTTTTACCTAATAAATTACTAATTAATATGAAACATCAGTGGCGTAGTCATGAGAAATTTCGTCAAGAGTGTTTAAATTTTAAACAAGTCAATAATTCTTTTGTCGATGAATAATAGTGTACCCAAATTTTAGATCAAACTATGAAACATTTAGCTAAACAATAAAAAAACTTTTAACAGAACTATAATTTTATAAATTAAAATTAAAATAACAAAAAGACAAACATTAAAAATTTTACTAATAAAATAAGCATAAAACCAAAGGAAAGAGAGTCAAGAGGATTTGTAGTTTGTAGAGAGTTTATGTTGAAGATTTTTTTTGTAGAGTTTGACTTTTAAATTATAAAATTTGTTTAAGAAATAAGTATACGGGTGAACCGGGGTTAACGCACATCTCGATTTCCCGGTGGATCAAACGAAGTAAGAGTATGAATATATGAGATTGAAATAGAAGCTGGGAACTCTTTGTATCAAGTCCCGAACGGGGTGCCCACCATTAGACCTGATAAGACAACACTCCCCGAACCCAGAACGAGCTTCAAGACCTTGGAGAACATGGCAAATGTCTACACACGATTAGCAGAGGACCGTGATATCTGCACCCAACCGGATATCACGGCGCATATCTCGCCCTATGTCGGTAACAGATCAGTAATTAACGATAAAGGAGGATTTTTACCTTTTTTAGAATTATGCTAGGGATGAAACTCTCATACTATATAAATGAGAATCTTTTTTAGGGGACATTATAACACGCATACTAAGGCAAAACAAACTCATTTATCAGTTTTCTAGCTATTGCAAAGTCCTTATTTTACTTTTGTTCTTTGTTCTTATTGATTGGCTTCGAACCAAGGAATCTACCAAGGACGGAAACTATTGCCCAATCCAAGTTCAGGTTGGGTCATAACGTTACGGCTAGTTTGATTATTCATTGAATTTTTTATTTATTTATCCAATATTCTTGATTATTTGAGTTGGATCCAGATTGTTGTCTGTTTCAAGGATAAACAATACTAACTTTTAGTTAAAAAAATTATTTTAAAGATTTTTTGTTAATTCCACACAAATTTTAAGTTTTACGAGTTATTTTATTAAGAAAATTTTTAGATTGAAAAAAATTCAAATAGACCATACATAGTGGTGTCCGTTTAGTTTTGACAAACAAAATGGACAGAAATTTGAATTAAACAATGTGTCATATTGAGTATCCTGAACCATTGGACCGTCCCGTTCAAAAACTGTGTTAATGGTATTCAAAATATAATATAATTATATCAAATAATATTTAACGTATACACAAAGTATAATTTTTCGGAAAGGAAGTACGCCTGACCCTCCCTTGGCAGTGTGAAAGGTTATCTACAGTACCATTATTAGCACGCACAAAAAAGTAATTTAGTTTTTAAAAGCTTATAAAAAGAAGAAGAGAACCAATAGAAGAGATAACTAATACTATCCCTTAATTTTCTTCTAATTTCAACGAGAAGCTAAGGAAGTTGATCAAACAAAGAAAAGAATCGCCTTTGAAAGTTATATACACCAGTAATTACAGCTTATAATAACAGTTAAATCTCTCTATAATAACCTTGTTTGTTACGAATATTTTTGAATGTTATAGCGAATTGTTATTATAGAAACCATATATTATAATAGAATACGAGATTTGATTCCGAGAAAAATGTTGTTATATAATAATGTTTTTATAGAGAGGTCTGACGGTAGTTACCATTTTTGGTCGGTAAGGTTTAATTTTCTTTTAATGTAAAAGCGAAAGAAAAACCTTAGATAGAGAGTCCATGAAGCTTACCTAGAAATGACTATTCGTGAAGAACCACAAGATTCTACAAAGTATAACAACTTTTTCTAACTAATTAAAAGGATTATAAGTTGCAGGTTTATCAAGTTAATTAGTAGGTATAGACTTTTGAAAAAGCAAACCCCAACTTCATGCTTTTTAAGTTTCCATATTAGGATAGGAGTAAGTAAAGTCTTGATGGAATTATTCTTGGAATATTATTGGATGAAAGATTGACCCTAGTATACATTCAATGAATGAACTAGGAGGCACACACTTGAATCAAATTCGGAATTTAAATTTAATGGATCAGTTTAATTTTTCGAATTTTTTCGCTGAACCTATTATAAGTTTAATATTTAAAATTAGTAATTTCAGAGACAAGCGCACAAATAGTTATTACATGCTACATCAGCCACTAGAAGCAAGAGGGCATCGAGAGTTGATTTGGCCATAGGGGCGGAGCTACGTGATCCGAAGGGGATTCTTAAATTTCCTTTGTCTCGACAAATTTTGCCGTGCAAATAGAATACAAATATTGTTTTTGAATTATCAACACAAATTGTTGGAACCCTTTGACATAAGGAAAGCTTCCAGTGTAGAGACAAATATGTGACCTAATAGTCTTTGACTTCGGAAGGGTAGCCTTCGCGTAATTAGTAAAGTTGATGTCATGTGACCGGAAGGTACGGGTTCGAGTCGTAGAAACAAGCTCTTGCATAAATGCAAGGTAAGACTGTGACGATAGACCATTGTGGTCGGGCTCTTTTTCGATCCTCGCATATAACGGGAGCGAGCTTAGTGCACCGAACTTTCCTTTAATATTTTGTGACCTCTGGTTAGAATTTCTGGATCAGGTTGTCTTGAATATAATAAAAATAATTTCGAAATGTTAACTAACATATGGTGTACTTCGAATAGTTCCATTGAATAGAGTTTCCATGGGAATGGACTCTGAAGTCTTCGCTTTTTCTTATTTTTAGTTTTTGAATATTCAAAATCAAATGGGACGTGGATTTGTTGGCTTGCCTCCACTATACATCGAAAATGATATGAATCTCCTTTTTGTGCCTCTCGGACTTTAGCACGCCCCCAAGTCAA
This sequence comes from Nicotiana undulata, assembly GCA_005239495.1. Classification (NCBI taxonomy): domain Eukaryota; kingdom Viridiplantae; phylum Streptophyta; class Magnoliopsida; order Solanales; family Solanaceae; genus Nicotiana; species Nicotiana undulata. The sequence goes on along the minus strand of ML277017.1, from coordinate 119,542 downwards.
GTCAATACTCGCCGACAAGGACGATAGTCGAGTGGTAAGTATTCTTTTATCTTTAACTAGTGGTTTCGGGTTCGAGCTCCTCGATATAGAATTACCTTTATTATGGGGCATTTTACCCTTAAATGTGAGATTTTCCGGCGTGAATTCGAATTTAATCGGACCCCAATATAAATACCGGACACCGGGTGAGAAACCAAAAAATTAAAGTGAAATCAATACGCAATACTAGTGATCATTCTCTGACTTATTAACATAATTATTTACAACTAAAATTTCAGCCATTTGAGCATTTGAAAATTGTTGGTTAGGGTGTAAACAAATTAAATTCGAATTCAAAGGTTTAAGCCAGGAAATGAAAAATTATATAGCTAAACTAACTGTTGAGATGGTATTCTTTCGAAAATCCTATTATGATTAACCGCGATTTATAATGCGACTTATATATTGATTGGAAAAAAGAATTATTTTGCCTAAGTGTGCAAAGTGGTAGCAAGAGGAGGGTCGACCGGACCGTGGAGGCCTTTTTGGCTACGACCGGTTCACCTGAACTCAGAATTTTTGACATAAATATATATGTACTAAAAACCTAATAAAATCTCAAAAATATTAGACTCAGACCCACAATTTTAACAATATTACGAGTTACAAAATTAAACTCGTTAAGTTTAAATCCCGGATTGTCCCTGCTGGATAATTTTTTCTTGAATCTTTCAAATTATTTTGTAGAAGATTCAGATCCGTATCTCCGATCTTTCAAGAAAAAAATTCATTATATTTAATTGTTCTTAAAATAAAAGGTTTATGGATTTTAATTTGAAAAAGTGAATTGATAGTCTCTATCTCTGTTGTATTAATTACCATTTTGTTATTACTATTATTATTAATTCTGACAATACTACATATTAACAAACTGACAAAAGATATTTTTATCGATTGAATAGAGAAAATGAGGAGTAGATTTTGAAGAATAAATAGTACAATTTTTAGTTTATACAGCTAACTAACTTTCAGTCTGATGAAAGCAACGGCTGCAATGAAGACAAGAAGAAATTATCAATGTGCCTCTTTTGCAATAACGCACTCTCTTCAGCCACCTTTAAAACAACACTTTCTTTTTTAATTCAATTTTCTTTCCATACGCAATACATTTGATTAGTGTATTTTTTAAACTTTCTAAACAACATGAGCTTTTCATTTAATTAATTAATAATACTTAATTATGTTTGTTTAATCATCTCAGTACGTCAATTCTGCAAGAAAAGCAGCCACTTTGCTACTTAAACTATTCAATTAAGGGTGCGATGGAGAGCAAAAGACAAGGTAACGACACGACTACATCAAATCGGTTGTTATATAAAGTGGTACATTTCGTTGTTACATAACGACATATTTAACGATACAATACAATAAAATTTAAGTAACAATCAAAATAAATATTGTATTTAAAGTAACAATACGATATGATACAACATATCACAATCATCCAAACAAGTTGTTAGAAGTTTTAAGTTTTTTACGACAATACATATACAACTAGATTCTTCTATTTGACATGTAACTAATGCATGAATTGAATTTATTGCCAAAGAGTGAAAGATAAAACTTACCTACAAATCACATAAGAGATGTAAACCGCACTAAGCTAGCTTGGTGTTGAGCTCTGACTGAGGAGGCTGCTGGTGAGAGAAATCGATCTCAGGTCTCTCATGCGGAAAACCGCTCATTCAATCAACCCAGCCAAATATACAAAAATTTTGCAGTCTTTTTCTTCTATTACTGAACTGGTTATATATATATATATATATATATATATATATTGTTTACCTCGAAATACGAGTAATAATTAAACTTGTAATGTGGTTATAAGGATACACGATCTAGTTCAATGTCAATTGATAAATAGCTAAGTAAATCAAGGAGTTAAACGATTGAAGTGAATCAAACCAGTGTAATTGCAAGTTATCGACCCCGATCTGGATTAGGCTCGAGATCAAGTGCCAAGAACAGTAAGAACAACAAGAGTAATACGAACAATATGAACAGAATGGACAGTAGGAACAGCGAAGAATTAAGAGCAAGTAAAAGAGTATTTGTATTTCTGATCAGTAGTTGCGTGAGTGATAAGTGGTGTATGATACTAATGACGTGTTACAAATGAACATGGTTCCTCTTTATATAGTAGAGGAATCCTAAATAAGGTATAACTCTAGTTTCGAAAGTAAAATACATGATTGATATCAATAACCGTTAATGTTTTCGTCAATTCCGAGATTTTCGCCAAAATTAGTGGTCGATTGCGGATATCTCGTGACTCTGTTACTGCGGTGTCGATTTAACCTGATCTCGATCCCTTAGTCTTCATATTCTTTGAGCCCGAACTTGCTTCAACACTGGCTCACTCTCGAGGCATACCTTCGAACCCGTAAAATCGGATACTCTCGATTTTTACTGTGTATATATATATATGGGGTCTTTTTCTCTATGAAAATGGAAGAAAATTAAAAAAAGCAAAGAGTATATCGCACTAAATAAAGCAATAGTACTATTAAGCTAAGAAGGAAGGAATGAGAAAGGTACGTAATTTAAGATTGTAAAGCAAAAGCACTTGCTATTTACGAGTATAAAGTTTCTGCCTTTATAAGAATTGTCAAAAAGTCAATTTAATTGATTATGATATAATTGATAAGCTTAATGGCCAACTCCACATACTAGTGTCTCCTAAAATTGTGATTAATATAGCTATAATGTACACACCACTCTATATTTTCTTAGGCAAATAATTTAGAGAATTAACGTAAAAATTAAAAACAAAAAGGAGAATAATAAATCAAGGAACCATAGACTGCGGACATGTGGGTGGCTCTTTTGCCATATAATTAAAAATGGCAGACAACTGATGAGGTAGCTTTTCTTTGTGGTTTATTTTGACTATATATTAAATTGTATTGATTTGCCACTAAAAACTAATTAGTCTTAGCTTTTTTAGTTGTAGTGTTGAAATTAAAGTAAGTCCTGAAGTCGATTCTTTACTTTTCTTTTCTATTTTCACATTAATAATGATTGAATTCTTAATTATACATTGATTAGTAGGTTCTAATAAATTCATTTGGTACTATTGTAAGCTTATACCTTATGTATTCATTATTTAAAAACCTACTACTTGGTGTAGTTAAATTCAAAATTATTTTGACTCTCCTAGCTTTAACTATTATATATGAATCACTCTAAATCTACTCGGTTTAAACCTAAATTACAAGATTGGATCAGATTCTCCTGTACCTAAATTCCCCAATAGGCTAATACGATTTCCTAGTTTTCTGGAAACATATCAGACCAGCTCAGTTGGAGAAAAAAAAAATCAGAAATAGCCAGATTTACTAATGACAATTGCCATAATTTTAAAAGTAATTGAAATTTAATTATTTTTTATATAAAGATAAAATTTAAGCAAAAAAATCTTTTAAATGGGAAAAAATCCAGCATAATATGCTGGAATTCGAATTTTTTACATACGATATTTCAGTATAATGTGCTATAATTTAATAATGTGTTGGAGTTCCAACATAATTGCTGGAAATTTATACGCACGAGTTTCATAATCCAGCATATTATGCTAGAACTTTCTTTGTGCTGGAGTTCCAACTAATATGTTGGAAATTTATATGTAGGAGTTGGGTTCTCCCAATAACTAAAAAGTGTAGCATGCCTGAATCTAACTGGGATTCGCGTTGGTGGAGGAATTGGATCGGAAAAAAGAGGGATTCTAATTGTAAGATATCTAATGAAACCGTCCAACATTTATGTGGGAACTTTATGTTTTTAAAAGAAAATAGTGGTTATTTCTCAATGACTTTACAAACGCTGGCTGTGTTTTAATTACCAGTACGAAAATTGATTAGCCCGTGTTATTTTCACATTCAGTTGTGGTTTTACTAAGCCTATTAGAAACAACAATCCAAAACATAGCGAGCTAAAATTGGGGGTTTTGTATCTATACCCGCTTTTTGGGTCACGTTTTAACTTGTACCCGCTTTGCAATAAAAATTGCAAGCGTACCCACTTTTCGCATAAACTTCAGGCATACGGGCCTGAAGTAGCAAAGACAATCACACAAACTTCAGCATTCTAGGCTTTTTCAAAAACTTCAGCAGAAGATGCTAAACTTATTTAGTTCATTTGTAAAAACTTCTGCACTAAATAAGCTGAAGTTTAGTTTTGCAATAAAGCTTTTTCAAAAACTTCAGCAGAAGATGCTAAACTTATTTAGTTCATTTGTAAAAACTTCTGCACTAAATAAGCTGAAGTTTAGTTTTGCAATAAAGCTTTTTCAAAAACTTCAGCAGAAGATGCTGAAATTATATAGTTCATATGTAAAAACTTAAGCTGAAGTTTGCACGGGTATCAGGAAGAAGGAGGCGCCTGAAGTTATAAAAATTAGGGTATAGATTAAATAATCTTAAAAATATGGGTATAAGTTAAATGGGGGCGACTAAATAGGACGCCCATGTAATTTTTACGCTAAAATTGAGAAAACTTACTCATTTGACAATTCGACCAAATATTTCAAAAATAAAAATAAAAATTGTTACACATATGCAAGCTAAAAATATGAACAGCCCGGTGAAGTATACAAATAGTACTCAAAGTATAATCTTGAGTTCCCCATAGGCAGAACTTGAAGTTCTGCCCATGGGATATTGCGCTGGTCAAAAGTTAAAGACCGCCCCCAAAAGTATCATGTTCCTGCAATATTTTTGGTACCAGCTTTGTTAGGCCCAAGACAACTTTTTGTTGGACTAGATACATGTGGGCTGATTCAATCCATTCTAATTTCCAACTTCCTTTTGGTTTCGGTGGTAGTCCCTCCATGGATTGAGCTTAAGAGAAATTACGACTATAAAAGTTGGGTTGATATTTTTATAGAAAAAAATAAAATGATATTAATAATTTGTACCATTGTTGAATTATTCTAAAACATTTATCGATAAATAAAAAATTTAACACTTGGTTTAATGAGGTCCGGTTCAATTTTCACTCATAAATTAAATCTTGATTAACTTCAATCCAAGTTACAAACTATGATCAGATTGTCCTGATACTAAAATTCCCCAACAAAACCTTTCGTAGTGTTTCATTGATAAATACTCTCTCCGATTCAAAACAAACGATTTTTTTCATGTTTTCACGCAAATTAAGAAATTCACCTTTTATCATTAATTAGCAATGAAATTGACAATATTAACCTTTACTGATCCTATATAAATACTCATAACACGTACTCCAACACTATTTACTCCAAGGGCAATGTAGGATAAAAATAATTAATTCATTCTTGAAATCTGAAAAAATCACTTGTTTTGGACCATTAAAAAAAAGGCCAGAAAATCACTTATTTTGGACCGGAGGGAGTATAGTAAACCATTTCAGTTGTGGATCTCTTTACACAAATAGCCAGTCTTGTTCATTGTTTACTTTTTTTAGCCATATATTTAGATTATATATAATTAGAAATTATGCATATATTATACCTCCACCGGCGATTTTTAATTTAAGTGATTGGGTAGGCGGCTATTTGAGTTAATTCTTCGTCTATTAAAGCCCATCGGCATCCCTCTCGCTTGAACTAGCCTAAACGAAGCATCCGTCTCGTTTGACAAAGTTCCAATATACTTATGTTGACTGAAGTTTCAGTATATTATACTGGAATTCTAGTATATTATACTGGAGTATTTTTCGGATTTTGAACACTATTTTTGTTCAGATTTATCTTTACATGAAAAGTGGCTAAATTTCGATTACTTTTGAAATTATGACTATTTTTGAATGATCACTTCTAATTCTGACTATTTATTGTATGCAATTTAATCGCAGATATATAAAACCTATAATAGAAGTATTATAAATCGTCATTTTCAGATTTCAAAATGTTGAACGGAAATGTAAGTCAATTCTACTAGTTTGACTTTCGAGAGGCAAAACGTGACAAACATTTTGTACGGACGAAGAATTTCATGTTCAGTTTTACAAGAAACTCAAATCCTCATACCCTGATAATAAAGATTTAGAATCCAGCCCATGATAAGGGGACTAGTAATGTCTGGACCTTGGCTATCAGGCCCATAATTCATGTACAGTGGGCTTTCAACTGTTCTTTTCTTTGAGGGAACTATATTATATACCCACAAAAATCAAAATATTTATCCGTTTTTACCTATTTTGAAAATAATTACAATATTCATCTACTCCACCCATATTAATTACCCGACCTACCTATCTTTCTTCCTATATAATTTTATAGTTAAAGTTGGCTTATATGTTCCCTTATTTTTCTCCTTATTTCTCTTTCTTCCTTTTACAACATCAATTCATTTTCTCTTCATATTCTTCCAACAATAGCAATCCTTTTATTCTTAAATTCTCTCTTCTATATATCATTGGCACGAAAATTAAATAGGAAAAAGTTTTCGGTGAGTCTCTATCCATTATTCAATAGAGAAATAGTACAAAGTAGTGGATCCAATTTCAAATCTAAAGTTAATAATTGGAACTTTATGTGTATGAATTCAAATTTTTAGATCTGAATTTTTGGTGTGTGCTTGAAACGTTTTATTATTTAAATTCATTTGTGTTGTTCTTTATCATTTGGATTATAGTGTTAATGTTGGTTTTCACATATTTATTATTGCAAGGGTTAAATCCACAATTGAAGAGTCTTGAAGGTTGAAACTCATAAATTGGGTATTATTGAGTTTGTATAGTTTTGATCTAATTTTGTCTGGGTTTATTTATAACATTATACTATAATATAATGTTATAACTTATAGTATATAATATAATATAATAGTATAATATTGAATGAAGAATACAAGATATTATTTTGATATATTGTAGAACTATACACCCTATTGATATAATTTTATGTCATATTGATATCATATGGTGGTTGGAATATTTTTTGGTTGTTTTAGCTATATTTTTAAGTGAATTCTATTCTGAAATGATTTATATGATCATGTTTTGGTGTGTTAGATTTTCTTGTACATATGGACATAAATTTTGTGTATTATGTAATAGTTCTTATAGTTATATGCACTTGTTGGAACGACCCCGTACAACTATATACCCTATTAGTATAGTTATATACTATAATGGTATCATATGCCAGTTGAATCATTTTTTGGTTGTATTAGGTGCATTTAATTGGTACACTATTTGATTTTTAATACTAGTAATATAGTACAATATCTTGAAATACTTTATTATATTAATATGTGGTACACTATTTTCTTTTTTTCTCTTTATGAATGTGTGTTACGTAATAGTAGTATAGTCATATAGTTGCCAAAAATTAACAAGTAAAAATGTATACCATGTTGGTATAGTTATACGCCATATTGGTATCATATGGTAGTTTGAATATTTTTTTGTTGTTTTAGCTGCATTTTTAAGTGAATTCTGTTGTGAAATGATTTATATGATCATGTTTGCTGTGTTGGATTTTCTTGTACCTATGGACATAGATTTTGTGTATTATGTAATAGTTGTTATAGTTATATGCAGTTGTTGGAATGACCCCGTACAACAATATACCCTATTAGTATAGTTATATACTATGTTGGTATCATATGCTATTTATACTTTTATTTCATTTTCTAATATTTTATTATTATTTTTATTCTAACTAATATGGAGATTTGGTTGCTGTAGATTATATTTTCTTGCTATATAACTAGTCGTATTACTGCTAATGGTAGAGTGTGTACTGATATTTGTAGGGAAGGAGCTCAAATTTTGAAATGGAAATCACGTGTTGATTCATAGAATCTGATTATGTAATTTATGATGCTCAGCAATAGTTAGTGTGATATTCAGTGAATTAGATCAAGTGACAACTGATATTATTTCAGTTTAATAATTGAATTTAAAAAATGAGAAAGAAAAAAAAAGGTATATTATACAAGTTATATATAAAAAGGGTAAACAAATATTTTCTATATCAGTTATTTTTTCTTATTGTATAAAAAAAATGAAAATAGTAAATGAAATTGGATTATGAAGAAAAAATGAATATATATAAAAAAGAAGTTAAACGAAAGTAGAAAAGGAAAAATAATCCACCATTGAAGGGCCTTGAAGCTTGAAACTCATAACTTGGTCTGTTTGAGTTTTTATTTGTTTTGATCTAATCCTGCATGAGTTTGTTTGGAAAGTTTACTGGAGGTTGTAGCTAAAGTTTAAGTCAATTTGGTAGAGATTTTGTAGTAGATTTTAGAAAATTGGGTTGAAATATAGTTGAACCAAAGAAGAAGACGAATTTGTATTCTATACCCAAATAGTATACAAATATACTATTTAGTATATAATTCATTCCAACTATATACCCTATTAGTATAACTATATACTATATTAGTATCATATGCTAGTTGAATCATTTCTTGGTTGTATTAGCTTCATTTAATTGGTACAATATTTGGTTTTCTTTTAATAATAGTAATATAGTATAATATCTTGAAATACTTTATTATATTAATATGTGGTACACTATTTTTTTTTATTTTTCTCTTTATGCATGTGTGTTAGTAATAGTAGTATAGCCATATAGTTGACGGAAATTAACCAGCAAAACTGAATACCATGTTGGTATAGTTATATGCCATATTGGTATCATATGGTAGTCTGAACATTGTTGTTTTGGCTGCATTTTAAGTGAATTCTATTATGAAATTATTTATATGAACATAATTTGCAGTGCTGAAATTCTTGTGTGCCGATGGACATAAATTATGTGTATTATGTAATAGTTTTTATAGTTATAGGAAATTGTTGGAACGACCTCATACAACTATATACCCCTGTTAGTATACAGAATGAGCAAGTTGTTTTGTGAATATTTAGCTTGCAATACGAGCATGTAATTTTCTCATACTTTTATTGCGTCCTTTTATGTTTTGGTACAGTAGTATAGTCGAATATAGTTGTATCAATATTCTAGAGAAATCATATGCTCTGTTGGTATACATATATACCATATTGGTATCACATGGTACTAGAAGTCTTTTGTGCCACTTATACTTTTATTGCATTTTTTAATATTGTATTATCATTTTTATTCTAACTAGTATATATGGAGATTTGGTTGCTGTAAATTATTTCAGTTTAATAATTAAATTTAAAAAATGAGAAAGAAAAAAAAAAGGTATATTATACTAGTTATATTAAAAAAAAGGTGAAAAAATATTTACCATATCAATTATATTTTCTTATTGTATAAAAATAATAATAAAATATAGTGAAAACAATAAATAAAAATTGATTAATAAGATAAAAAGAATATAAAAAAAGAAGTTACATGAAATTAGAAAAGGAATAAAGAAAAAAATAAGTAGAAAACAAGAAAAAAGAAAAGAAGAAAAGAAAGAAAAAAAGGAAAAAAAAGAAAAGAAAAGAAACATAGAAATAAAAAAGACTTGGATAAAAAAGATAAATTTTCCCCACAAAAACTACTATGGGTAGAAAATGTAATTAGTTTGATGGGTAGGAAAACAAATGGGTAGAAAAGGGTAAATAATTTTATTTTTGTGGGTAACTGTGTCATTCTCCATGATTATGGGGTTTTCGCATAGTATGACAATGTACTCACACAATTGGCAGAAAATAGAGACTTTACACAACTGTCACAGTTTAAAGAAATATAATAAATTTTTAGCATGAAATTCAATATTACAAATATGGCAGGAAAATATTTATATTTGTAGCACACAGTTCCATTAAAATAAGAATATTAACTATTAATCCCTAAAAATAAGCAATTTGAATGAAAAATTAATAATTATTTGTACAAAAATTATGTCTTTTCTTTTTCTCTTGATTGATTAGCTTTCCTTCTTTTTCTTCGTTTTCTTAGTTTTGTTTTCTGCCGAAGCTAATTGTTTTTTAAATTTGTTCCATTCGTTTTGTTTTTAATTATCTTTCTTAAGTTTTTCTCTTACTTCTTTCTTCCTTTCTTAACATAAATATCTTACTTCGATAATAATATACGTTAATATATACCATACGTATATATAAAAATATACTTTGAATTAACACATATAAAATATACTAAAAATACATCTTCAATTAAGATGACGCTTAGACATCTGAAATATACATAAAAAATATGTCTTAACTTTAATTAAGATTATACATATATATATATATATATATATATATATATATATATATATATATATATATATATATATATATATATATATATAATGACACTTGACATATAAAATACATCCTGAATTAAAATGGCACTTGACATATAAAATATATTTAAAATATACATTAAAAATACTTCTTAAAATAAGACGGTACTTCACAAATAAATATACATAAAATACATTTTGAATTAAAGTGATACTTGATATAAAAAGTTTAAAAGCTGTATAAATCAATACATCTTTATTTAGGTGGCATTCATATATGCATAAGATTTTTTCAAAAAATGGAGTGAAGAAGATGAATGTTGTAAAGGGAGAATGGAGATGGACAAAAAAAAGTACTTCCTGTAATTAGTGAGTCAGTGAACTTATTAGATGTTGGGCTTAATTTTTATAATGTGCTATTAATGAAAAAAGTGCTATTTATGAAATAAACAAAAAATAGTGCTATTTTTATAAATAATAGTTAAAAAAGGATCAAGCGTGTAAAAAACTCAAAATAGTTATAGTTATAGATATTGACACCAAATAGTCCATAAATGTATATCACAATAATAATATGTATATCAAAATGTATATCACAAATTTATCTTTCTTCTTTTTTATATATAAAAATATGTATAAATTTTTTATTTTCCTTCTTTATTATCTAAAATATAAAATGATAAATAAAAGTATTTAAAATTTATTTTTATCTCTATATCAATGTATATCATAACGAAAATAATTGTATTATCTATATATCACAGTGTATAACACATCAAATAATGTACCAAATATATATTACAAGTTTATTTTATTCTTAGTGTATATTTCTGTGTTGTCTTGAGAGAATTGCTTCCTGGTATCTAACTGAGGTTCTTCTTATATAGCTCTAATTACAGTTGAAGAATTGTTGTTGAGCGGATTGATTTTCTGGCAAAGTTCGTTTTTTTTCTAGAGATTTATCGGTTTCTCGATTTAAAGTTTGCCGGAGCACTAGACTTTTCGGCATCCATCAGAGCAGCAACAACCAACGGATTTGGAAGCGCGTCGGGACATCCCTGACTGCGTTCCAGGTTCCATATTTCTTGAACTGTATTTGCGCATATCTATTTACTGTTGCCTTGCCGGAAATTTTGATTAGATTAATTGCTTTTTCTATCTTTTCTATTAGTGTTTTAAGCTTAAGGTTTCATCTATCCATTTTAGTTTTGTGTTTGCATAGGGGTAGTTTCGTAGGCGTGGTAGATCCATTGTTCTAGTGCCTGCTCTCGTTTATGTTCTCGTAGTCATTCCTTTGGGTTGTTTTTAGCTCTCGGGTTCGTAGCTTGTAGTCCTTCGTTCCCGTTTTTGGTTCTTAGTGGTAGTGTTTACCTAATACCTTTTGCTTATAGTGGCTGTAGTGAATGATGTGAGAGTAAGGTCATGTCCTTGGGCGGGGCTGGGGGTGGGGTCCAAGGGTGGGAAGGGGGTAAGAAAGCCTCTAGGTTGATAATTGGGTCTTGGAACATTGGGATGCTGACGGGGAAGTCTATAGAGTTAGCTAAGATTCTTCAGAAGAGGAAGATCATCATAACATGTGTTCAGGAGACTAGATGGAAGGGTACTAGGGCACGAGATGTAGATGTGTTTAAACTATGGTACTCAGGGAGCGTTGGGGGCAAGAATGGGGTAGGTATTTTAGTAGACAGGGACCTCAGGGAGCTCGTGGTTGAGGTTAGGAGGGTAAATGATAGGCTGATGAGTATTAAGTTGGTAGTTGGTGGGTTTACTGTAAACGTGATTAGTGCATACGCTCCTCAGGTAGGTTTGAACCAGGAGGTCAAGAAGAAATTTTGGGACGATTTGGACTAGATGGTGCGTAATATCCCGCACACAGAGAAGTTGTTCATTGGCGGAGATTTCAATGGTCATATTGGCGGTAGTTCTTTGGGTTATGATGATGTGCATGGCGGGTACGGTTTTGGGGATAGGAATGAGGGAGGTAATTCACTGTTAGAGTTTGCTAGAGCTTTTGATTTGGTTATAGTTAACTCGAGTTTCCCGAAGAGGGAATAGCACCTGGTCACTTTTCGAAATTCAATGGGCAAGACTCAGATTGATTACCTTATTTGCAGGAAATGCGATAAAGGTCTGTGCACTGACTGCAAGGTCATCCCGAGTGAGCACCCCACGACTCTGCATAGGCTCATAGTTATAGACCTGGAGATCAAGAGGAGTAGGAGGAAGAGGGAGGGTGCAGGCAACCTAAAATCAAGTGGGGTAACTTGACCAAGGACAACGCTCAAGAGTTAGGGGAGAAGTTATTGGCTATGAGGGCTTGGATGAGTATGGGGGACGCGTCTAGTATGTGGTCCATGACTGCAGATTGCATTAGGGTAGCTGCTAGAGAGGTCTTAGGGGTCACGAAGGGTTCTCCTGGGGGTCATAAAGAGGACTGGTGGTGGAATGGAGAGGTTCAAGTTAAAGTGGAAGCTAAGAAAGCTGCTTATTTGAAGCTAGTAGATAGTACAAACGAGGAGAATAAAAGGACTTATCAGGAGTGTTACATAAAGGCAAAGAAAGAGGCAAAGTTAGCAATTACGATGGCTAAGAACACAACATTTGCTCGTTTGTACGAGGAGCTCGAGGGAAAAGGTGGGGACAAGAGGTTGTATCTGTTGTCCAAGGTGAGGGGGAGGAAAGCCCGTGACTTAGATCAAGTCAAATGCATAAAGGACGAGGATGGTAAAGTGTTGATGGACGAGGTACTCATTAGGAGAAGATGTGAGACATACTTCCATAAACTGTTGAATGAGGAGGGGGATAGACGCATTGTGTTGGGTGAGTTGGATCACTTAGAGAGTCGGCGGGATTTTGGGTACTATAGGAGGATTACGGTAGAGGGGGTGGAAGGAGCGATGCGTAGGATGTGCAGGGGCAGAGCAACGGGGCCAGACGAAATCCCGGTGGAATTATGGAAGAGTGCGTGGCGGGCAGGTTTGGAGTGGCTCACTAGTCTGTTTAATGTTACTTTTAAGGCAAAGAAGATGCCCGAAGTATAGAGGTGGAGTACGATTGTTCCGCTTTACAAGAACAAGGGCGATATCCAAAATTGCAATAATTATAGGGGTATCAAGTTATTGAGTCACACTATGAAGGTTTGGGAGAGAGTGGTGGAGACCAGGGTGAGGAGGTGCGTGTCTATTTCCGAGAATCAGTTTGGATTCATACCGGGGAGTTCGACTACGGAAGTGATTCACCTGGTAAGGATATTAGTGGAGCAGTATAGGGAAAGGAAGAAGGATTTGCATATGGTGTTTATTGACCTTGAGAAGGCATACGATAAAGTTTTGAGGGAGGTCCTGTGGAGGTGTTTGGAGGTTAGCGGTGTTCCGGTAGCGTACATTAGGGTTATTAAGGATACGTATGATGATTCCAAGACTCGGATGGGGACTGTGGGGGTGAGGACGATGGATATACTGTCGCGTCACATACAAGGGGAGGTGACTTGGTGCATGCTATTTGCCGATGATATAATGTTGATTGACGAGACGCGTAGCGGAGTTAACGCGAGGTTAGAGGTTTGGAGACAAACCTTGGAGTCTAAAGATTTCAAACTAAGTAGAACTAAGACAGAATATTGGAGTGCATATTCAGTGAGACCCATGAAGCAACGTAGAGGTTAAGCTTGATGCTCAAGTTATCCCCAAGAGAGCGAGTTTTAAGTATCTCGGGTCTATTATCCAGGGCAACGGAAATATTGACGAAGATGTCACACATCGCATCGGAGCGGGATGGATGAAGTGGAGGCTCGCTTCCGGTGTTCTATGTGATAGGAATGTGCCATTAAGACTTAAGGGTAAGGTTTATCGAGTGGTGGTTCGACCCCCTATGCTGTATGGGCCTGAGTGTTGGCTAGTCAAGAACTTCCACGTGTAGAAGATGAGAGTAGCAGAGATGAGGATGTTGAGATGGATGTGTGGGTGTACCAGGAGAGATAGGATTAAGAATGAAGCTATCCGGGACAGAGTGAGAGTAGCCTTCGTGGAGGATAAGATGAGGGAGTCGCGACTGAGATAGTTCGGACATGTTAGGATAAGGAGCATTGATGCCTCTGTCAGGAGGTGTGAGATATTGGCCATGGAGAGTTTGAGAAGGGGCCGAGGTAGGCCTAAGAAGTACTGGGGAGAAGTGATTAGGCAGGACATGGAGCTGCTTCAGCTCACTGAGGACATGACACTTGATAGGAGGGTGTGGAGGTCGAGGATTAAGGTAGAATGTTAGTAGGTAGTTTACCGATAGGCTTTGTAGCATGCATTTCCCTTCATATTCTTAGATTTTTATTACGGTATGTGGTTTTGTTCGCCTTAGGTATTATATTCCCTGTTGCTATTATTGGATACTATTTATCCTTTATTGAGGTATGTGATTTTTGTTGGTATTATTGTTTTTTTCCCATCTTTCTTCCTTCCTTTCTTCCCTCTTCTTCTTGCCCTTCCTGAGCCGAGGGTCTATTGGAAATAGCCTCTTTACCTGCACTAGGTAGGGGTAAGGTCTGCGTACAGACTACCCTTCCCAGACCCCACATGTTGGGATTAAACTGGGTTTGTTGTTGTTATTGTTGTTGTTGTAGTGTATATCAAAATGTATATAATTTTTTATATATATATCAAAATGTAAATAAAAGATATTTTTCTTCTTCGTATATTTCAGTGTATAACACATAGTTTCTTGTGGATATAACCTAATACATTAGCTAGAGATATATTGATATACAAAATGAGAATAATTATTATTTGTATATCATCGTGCATACCATATTAATAATGTGTATATCGACAAAATATATTGAAATTTTATTTTTGCATAACACATTTTAGATTGAAAACTCAAGTTCAAGATGACTCCACACATGTATCCCCTATTGTATCACGTGTATATCTATGTGTAAATCAGTGCTATCTCATGTATATCATGTGTATCTATGTATACCATGAAAGTTTTTGTTATATATACGATATACAATATGATATACACAGGCGTCCATAAAAATATTTTGTTGTGTAAACGATATACAAACGGATATACACAGATGCCCTTAAAAACGTGTCTGGATATACATTGATTTACACGATATCTTGGATTTTTAGGTCTGGGTTTTTAACCTCGAACCAGTCTAATTCACTTCTAATCTTGCGCAAATTTTGTATATAGCCTCGTTTAGGTATTTCAATAAATTTCAATCACACTCACTCGTTCAATCCAACTATAAAAAAGAAAAGAAAAATAAAGTTGAAATATATTTTTTCTTTCCTAGTTTCTGCTTCTAATTTTCTCTGATGTGAGACCAACCTTACCTTTTCATCCCACCGATTTTTTTTCCATAACTTGCAAGAATTCTTTCTAAACTATGAGACCAAAAGGGAAGAGATAGAAGAAGAAACACAAGGAAAGAAAGGGGGAGGGAAGCCAAAATATGTGATGACCCAAAAGTTCATCCCGTGTATTTTGAGTAAATTGTGTGTTTCGAGGTCGTGAAAACCTCCTTCTATCTCACCTCGATTTGCGTGCACAGCCCAGGCGTGTAGCCGGGAAGCCGTTATGTGAAAAACTGATAAAAATGATATTTTTGTGTTGACATTTGCATTAAGTTGACTTCGGTCAACATTTTTGGTAAACGGACCTGGACCCATGATTTGACGGTCCCGGAGGGTCTGTAGGAAAATATGGGACTTGGGCGTATGCCCAGAATCGATTTCCGAGGTCCCAAGTCAGAGAAATGAATTTTTAAAAGAAATTGTTTTCTGAAAAATATAAGAGATTTTGAAAATGAAATTACAAGTGAAACCTGTAGTATCAGGCCCTTATCTTGGTTCCGGAGCCCGGTACAGGTTCAATATAATATTTGTGTCATATTTGTAAAGTTTGGTAAGAAACGAACTTCATTTGACGTGATTAGGATAAAAAATGCAAAATTTGATGTTTAAAGAAGTTTTGAGGAATTTCATTGCTTTTTGGGGTTTAATTCGATGTTTATGATGTTATTTTGGCGATTGGATCGCATGAATAAGTCCGTAGGATGTTTTTGAGGTTGTGCACATAATTGGTTTGGAGCCCCGAGGGCTCGAGTGAGTTTCGGGTAGGCGTCAGGGTGGTTTAGACTTAGAAAGATCTGTTTTTTTGTTGTATTTGGTGTCTAGGTCTTTTGACCTTCGCAATCGCGGTGCACTGCATGCCATCGCGATGAGCAAGTTTGGGAGGGGGTGGAATTACCCTACGTGAACGCAAGGCCTTGGACGCGAACTCGGAGCTTTGGGAAAAAGCTCTACGCGAACGCGAGGGGCCTCATGCGAACGCATAGTGCAAATGTGGGGTTGGGGGATGGGTAGCTAGTACTCTACGCGAACGCGGTCGCTTGGTCGTGATCGCGATGGTTCAGGTCCAGTACTCTACGCGATCGCAGTAGGCCTGTCGCGATCGCGTAAGCTATTTTCGCCCTGTCATTTATTTTGTCCAAAAACAGAATGTATTACGGGAATTACTCCATTTTTCATAACTTCTTCTTCTCCACACCTCCTTGGGTAATTTTTGAAGAACTTCTTCACCATAGCTTCATAGGTAAGTAATCTTAGACTCATTTTGTTTCATTTTCATCAACAACCATTAGATTTCTAGGCCTAAACATGAGATTAAGGGTAGAAAATTAGGGATTTGGGTAGAGTTTGGGCTTTTTGATTATTTGGGAATTTGGCCTCGTTTTGGGGTCGTATTTCAAAACAAATTATATATTAAGGCTTGTGGGTGAATGGGTTATCGGGTTCTGGTCTGAACCTCGTGTTTGGACCAAGCGGGCCCGGGATCGATTTTTGGATTTTTGAGAAGAATGCTAGAAAATCTATAATTAAGCATTGAAATTGAATTGTCTAGGATTTATTGATGTTATTAAGTCGATTATGTCTAGATACGATTGATTTGGAGCCGGGTTCAAAAGGAAAAGCGATGCTAGAGGCTTGATTTGATCGTGGAAGTCGAGGTAAGTATTTGGCCTAACCTTAGCTTGAGGGAATAGGTATTGAGTCTTAATTGCTACGTGTTTATTCCATGTTCAACGTATAGGTGAGGTGAGGAGTACCTATACGTTGTTGTCAAGCATGCCCGTGAGTCGATCTTTATAAATTGTGTGAATTTCATCGATATTCACTGTGTTATTGATTTAATATCAATCATTTGATGGAAGTTCTTAATTGTGAATACTATTGAGTATTTTTTCTATTGAGGAATATTTGTTAGGTTATACACTTGAGTAAGGTTGGTTATAGCTGTGTCCCTTGTCGGGACGGTGTTAATACTGTTGATTATTCCTTTGCATTTATGGTTTCTTATTGTTGATTTTCTTGCCAACAAGTCTACCGTTCATGCATAGTGGTTATTGGTGGTATTGAGACCCGTGTAGATCTTTTACTTCTTGATATGGTTGATTTCGATATCATTTTGGGGATGGATTGGTTATCTCCCTATTATGCTATTCTAGCTTGTCACGCCAAGACTGTGACCTTGGCCTTACCGGGAGTACCCCGTTTGGAGTGAAGCGGGACTCCTAGCCATTCCTCCGGCAGAGTTATATCATATATGAAGGCTCGGCGCATGGTCGAGAAGGGTTGCTTGTCTTTTTGGCCTATGTTCGTGATTCTAGTGCCGAGGTTCCTCCTCTGGAATCCATGCCCATTATTCGTGAGTTTCCATAGGTATTCCCTGCTGACCTGCCGGGCATGCCACCCCACAGGGATATTGATTTTTTCATTGAGTTGGCTCCGGGCACTTAGCCCATTTCTACTCCGCCTTATCGTATGGCCCCGCTAGAGCTTAAGGAGTTGAAGGGTCAGTTACAAGACTTGCTTGATAAAGGCTTCATTAGGCCTAGTGTTTCTCCTTGGGGTGCCCCAGTGTTGTTTGTTAAGAAGAAATATGGCTCAATGAGAATGTGTATTGACTACCAGCAATTGAACAAGGTTACTATACGGAATAGGTATCCTTTGCCGAGGATTGATGATTTGTTCGACCAGCTTCAGGGTGCCACAGTGTTTTCCAAGATTGGCTTGAGATCTGGCTACCATCAGTTGAGGATTAGGCCGTCTGATGTCCCTAAGACAACCTTTCGCACTCGGTATGGGTATCATGAGTCTTGGTGATGTCATTTGGGTTGACAAATGCCCCAGCTGCTTTTATGGATGTGATGAACCGAGTGTTCGGGCCCTATTTGGATTCGTTTGTTATTATTTTCATTGATAACATATTGAGTTACTCCCGCAGCCGGGAGGATCATGAGCAGCACCTTCGAGTCGTCTTCCAGACTCTGAAGGACAGTCAGTTGTATGCCAAATTTTCAAAGTTTGAGGTCTGGTTGAGTTCGGTTGCATTTATGGGCCATGTTGTATCGGCCGAGGGTATTCAGGCTGACCCCAAGAATATTTTATTAGTCCGAGATTGGCCTAGACCCATCTCAGCTACAGAGATTCGGAGTTTCTTGGGCTTAGTAGGTTATTATCGTCAGTTTGTGGAGGGCTTTTCATCTATCGCAACCCCTATGACCAGGTTGACTCAGAAGGCAGTTCAGGTGGTCAGATGAGTGTGAGGCGAGCTTTCAGAAGCTCAAGAAAGCCTTGACCACGTCATCGGTGTTAGTTTTTCCCACAGGTTCAGGGGCATATACCGTGTATTGTGATGCTTCATGGGTTGGACTTGGTGCAGTGTTGATGCAGGATATCAAGGTTATAGCTTATGCTTCACGTCAGTTGAAGGTTCATGAGAAGAATTATCCAGGTCATGATTTAGTTAGCAACCATTGTCCATGCGCTGAAGATTTGGAGGCATTATCTGAACGGTGTGTCTTGTGAGGTGTTCACGGATCATAAAAGTTTGCAGTATTTGTTCAAGCAGAAAGAGTTGAATATGAGGCAGATGAGATGGTTGGAGCTGTTGAAAGACTACGATGTTACCATCTTATATCATCCGGGGATGGCCAATGTGGTGGCCGATGCTTTGAGCCGGAAGTCAGTCAGCATGGGTAGTCTTGCTTATATTCCGGTCGGGGAGCGACCGCTCGCTTTAGATGTTCAAGCGTTAGCCAATCAGTTCATGAGATTGGATGTTTCTGAGACTGGCAGTGTTTTGGCTTATACTGTGACCTATTCTTCATTGTTTGATCGTATTCGAGACAGGCAATATGATGATCATCATTTGTGTGTCCTTAGGGATACGGTTCAGCACGGAGGTGGCAAGCAGGTTACAGTTGATGACGATGGAGTCTTGAGGATGCAAGGCTGTATTTGTGTGCCTGATGTTGATGGCATTCGTGAGTTGATATTGTAAGAGGACCATAGTTCCCGATATTCCATTCATCGGGGCACCGCAAAAATGTACTAGGATTTGCGGCAACATTATTGGTGGCAGAGGATGAAGAAATATATTGTTGTTTATGTAGCTCGGTGCTTGAACTATCAGTAGGTTAAGTACGAGCACCAGAGACCTGGTGTGTTGATGCAGCAAATTGAGATTCCCGAGTGGAAGTGGGAGCGTATCACCATAGATTTCGTAGTTGGGCTCCCACAGACTCAGAAGATGTTTGATGTGGTGTGGGTCATTGTGGATAGGATGACCAAGTCAGCACACTTCATTCCTGTATCAATTTCGTATTATTCAGTGAAATTGGCAAAGATATACATTGGGGAGATTGTTCGCCTGCATGGTAGGCCCGTGTCCGTCATTTCTGACAGAGGTACTCAATTTACCTCCCATTTCTGGAGAGTATTTCAGCGTGATTTGGGCACACGAGTTGAGTTGAGCACAACGTTTCATCCTCTAACGGACGGACAGTCCGAGCGTACTATTCAGATCTTGGAGGATATGTTGCGAGCATGTGTCATTTACTTTGGAGGTTTATGGGACCAGTTTTTGCCTTTATCAGAGTTTGCCTACAACAACAACTATCAGTCGAGCATTCAGATGGCTCCTTATGAGACGTTGTATGGTAGGCGGTGTCGGTCACCAATTGGGTGGTTCGAGCTGGTTGAGGCAAGGTTGCGGGTACAGAGTTAGTTCAGGATGCCTTGGATAAGGTGAAGATCATTCAGGATAGACTTTGTACAGCTCAGTCCAGGCAGAAGAGTTCTGTAGACCGCAGAGTTCGTGATTTGGCATTCATGGTTGGATACCGGGTATTACTTCGGGTGTCGCCCATGTAGGGTGTGATGAGGTTCGTAAAGAAGGGCAAGTTGAGCCCTAGGTACATTGGTCCCTTTGTAATTCTTGAGGAAATAGGAGATGTGGCCTACAGACTTGCTTTGCCGCCGAGTTTATCAGCTGTGCATCCGGTGTTTCATGTATCTATGCTTCAGAAGTACCTTGCCGATCCATCTCATGTGATAGACTTCAGCAGTGTCCAGTTGGACAAGGATTTGACTTATAAGGAGGAGTCGGTAGCCATATTAGTCCGACAGGTTCGTCAGTTGAGATCGAAGAGTTATCCTTCGGTACGTGTCCAGTGGAGAGGTCATCCTGTTGAGGCAGCTACCTGGGAGTCCGAGTTCGACATGCGAAGCCGATATCCCCATCTTTTCCCCGATTCAGGTACCTTTCTTTATCCGTTCGAGGACGAATGTTTGTTTATAGGTTGAGATTATGATGACCCAAAAGGTCATCCCGTGTATTTTGAGTAAATTATGTGTTTCGAGGTCGTGAAAACCTCCTTCTATCTCACCTCAATTTACGTAACAGCCCGAGCATGTAGCCGGGAAGCCGTTATGTGCAAAACTGATAAAAATGACATTTTTGTGTTGAAATTTGCATTAAGTTGACTTTGGTCAACATTTTTGGTAAACAGACCCGGACCCGTGATTTGATAGTCCCGTAGGGTCCGTAGAAAAATATGGGACTTGGGCGTATGAACGGAATCGAATTCCGAGGTCCCAAGTCTGAGAAATGAAGTTTTAAAAGAAATTGATTTCTGAAAAATATAAGAGATTTTGAAAATGAAATTACAAGTGAAACCTGTGGTATAGGGCCCGTATCTTGGTTTCGGAGCCCGATACAGGTTTGATATAATATTTGTGTCATATCTGTAAAGTATTGTAAGAAACAGACTTCATTTGACGTGATTCGGATAAAAAATGCAAAATTTGATGTTTAAAGAAGTTTTGAGGAATTTCATTGATTTCTAGGTTTAATTCGATGTTTATGACATTTTTTTTGGCGATTTGATCGCACGAATAAGTCTGTAAGATGTTTTTGAGGTTGTGCACATAATTGATTTGGAGCCCCGAGGGCTCCGGTGAGTTTCAGGTAGGCGTCGGGGTAGTTTAGACTTAGAAAAATCTGTTTTTTCTGTTGTATCTGGTGTCCAAGTCTTTTTACCTTCAGGATCGTGGTGCACTGCATGCGATCACAATGAGCAAGTCTGGGAGGGGGTGGAATTACCCTACGCGAATAGAGGGCCTTGGACGCGAACGCGGAGCTTTGGGAAAAAGCACTATGCGAACGAGAGGGGCCTCATGCGAACGCATAGTGCAAATGTGGGGCTGGGTGCTGGGTAGATAGTACTCTACGCGAACGCGGTCGCTTGGTCGCGATCGCGATGGTCCAAGTCCAGTTCTCTACGCGATCGCAGTAGGCCTGTCGCGACCGCGTAAGCTATTTTCGCCCTGTCATTTATTTTGTTCAAAAACATCATGTATTACGGGAATTACTCCATTTTTCATAACTTCTTCTTCTCCACACCTCCTTGGGCGATTTTTGAAGAACTTCTTCACCATAACTTCATAGGTAAGCGATCTTAGACTCATTTTCTTTCATTTTCATCAACACCCATTAGATTTCTAGGCCTAAAACATGAGATTAAGGGTAGAAAATTAGGGATTTGGGTAGAGTTAGGGCTTTTTGATTATTTGGGAATTTTGACCTCATTTTGGGGTCAAATTTCAAAACAAATTATATATTCGGGCTCGTGGGTGAATGTGTGATCGGGTTTTTTCCGAACCTCGTGTTTGGACCAAGCGGGCCCGAGGTCGATTTTCGGATTTTTGGGAAGAATGTTAGAAAACCTATAATTAAGCATTGGAATTGACTTGTTTAGGATTTATTGATGTTATTAAGTCGATTATGTCTAGTTACGATTGATTTGGAGTCGGGTTCAAAACGAAAAGCGGTGCTAGAGACTTGATTTGATCGTGGAAGTCGAGGTAAGTGTTTGGCCTAACCTTAGCTTGAGGGAATATGTGGTGACTCTTAAATTGCTACGTGTTTATTCCATGTTCAACGTATATGTGAGGTGACGAGTACCTATATATTGTTGTCAAGCATGCCCGTGAGTCGGTCTTTATGAATTGTGTGAATTTCATTGATATTCAGTGTGTTATGGATTTAATATCAATTGGTAGTTATTCATTTGATGGAAATTCTTAATTGTGAAGAATTTTGAGTATTTGTTCGGT
Source organism: Nicotiana undulata (assembly GCA_005239495.1). NCBI lineage: Eukaryota > Viridiplantae > Streptophyta > Magnoliopsida > Solanales > Solanaceae > Nicotiana > Nicotiana undulata. Next base: position 96,888 of record ML277017.1, on the reverse strand, counting down.
TGAGGAATATTAGTTAAGTTATACACTTGAGTGAGGTTGGTTATAGCTGTGTCCGTTGCGGGGACGGTGTTATTACTGTTGATTATTCCTTTGCATTTATGATTTTTTATTGTTGATTTTCTTGCAAAACTGTTGTTTTTTATATTTATGCACGAGGTGACATTTCGTGCCATGTTTATGTTGTTTATGATATTTATGCACGATGGGACATTCCGTGCCATGTTTACGTTGTTTATGCACGAGGGGACATTCCGTGCCATGTTTATGTTGTTTATGCATGAGGGGACATCCCGTGCCATGTTTATGTTATTTATGCACGAGGGGACATTCCGTGCCATGTTTATGTTATTTATGCACGAGGGGACATTCCGCGCCACATTTATGTTATTTATGCACGAGCGGACTTTCCGTGCCGTGTTTATGATTATTATGCACGAGGGACATTCCGTGCCGCGTTGATGATATTTATGCACGAGTGGACATTCCATGCCGTGATTGTGATGATTTATGCACGAGGGAACATTCAGTGCCGTGTTATGATACTTTAGCACAAGGAGACATGTCGTGCCGTTTCTTTTCACTTGTTTATTTCGTGTTTTTAATCCTCGTTGTTATTTTTTATATTTGAACTGCTGCCTCGTTCCATCATTTCAGTATTTTCTATCGCTTTTCCCCAGCATGTTTCCCTATTATTGTACTTAACTGTTTACTCCTTGTTGTTATTTCCTGTTATATTTTATTTAAACTGCACAAGTGATATTACTTGTCGTGTCCTAGCCTCGTCACTACCTTGCCGAGGTTAGGCTCGGCACTTACTCAGTACATGGAGTCGGTTGTACTGACACTACACCTGCATAATTTTTATTGTGCAGATCCCATTGCTGGACCCAGTGGTTACTGATCTAGGTTGCTCCCATCGATCAATTTGGCGACACTGAGGTAGTCCTGCAGACGTTTGCGAGCCTTGGCGTCACCTTCTATCTTATTTCTTCCCTGTCTTTACATATTTCTGAGACAACAGTACTTTATTCGTTCAGACCTATACTTGTAGTATTCATAGACAGTCCGTGAAATTGTGACACCGAATTCTGGGAATTGTATTGTGGAAATTGTAATAGTATTTAATTAAGTTGTTAGCTTTCATTTGCTTCGCATTTATATTTATACCAATCTTGCATATCACCTATAAACTGCTAAAAATAAGGAAATAAGCTAGAATAACCGATAACAATGGCTTGTCTAGCGGGTTCAACATTAGACGTCATCACGGCCCCGACTGTGGGATTTTGGGTCGTGACAAGTTGGTATCAGAGCACTAGGTTGCCTAGGTCTCACAATCACGGACAAGCTTGGTAGAGTCTGAGGGATCGGTACGGAGACGTCTGTACTTATCCCCAAGAGGCTGCAAAGTTAGGAATAACTTCACATCTATTCTTCTCTGTCATGCGATTTGTGTTCTAAATACTAACTGAGTTTCTATTCTACTCTCTCAAAGATGGCGAGAACACGTGCTTTCTCATCTACCGATCAGTAGCCCGATCCCCCGTTGCAACTTCTACTAGGGGCCGAGTCCGTACTAGAGGCCGAGGCAGAGCCAGGGCTCAGCCTAGAGCAACAGCCCCAATAGAGGTTCCCCAGGTAGAGGTTGCTGAGGAGATTCCTACTCAGACAGTCCCAGTTGGACCATCTCAGGTCCCAAAGGGGTTCATTGCCACCCCGTTACTTCAGGACGCTCTGGTCCACTTAGTGGGCCTTATGGAGAGCGTGGCTCAGGACGGTCTACTTCCTACAGTACCAGCCGTCTCTCAGGCTGGGGGAGGGCCCCAGACTCCTGCCACCCACACACCAGAGTAGTTAGCTACTCAGTTCCAAACTCCAGCACCTCAGACAGCTGGAGTAGCTCAGCCGGGTATTGTGGCACAGGCAGTTGAGGGAGCAGCTATGTCTGTCGATGCTTTGTGGAGATTGGATAAGTTCACCAAGTTATTTCCTACTACTTTTACTGGTGCACCACCATAGGACCCCCATGACTTCTTAGATAGTTGTTATGAGGTTCTTCGGAACATGGGGATTGTGGAGACCAATAGGGTCGATTTTGCTACATTCTGTTTTTCTGGTACCGCCAAGACTTGGTGTAGGAATTTTTGCTTGAACATGCTAGTTGGATCTTCACCATTGTCTTGGTCTCAGTTCTACGAGTTATTCTTGGAGAAGTTTCTAGCAGTTACTTAGAGAGAGGATCTTCGGAGGCAGTTTGAGCGTCTCCAGCAAGGCTCTATGACAGTTACCTAGTATGAGACCTGGTTTATCACTTTGGCTCGACATGCTATCATGATACTCCCCACAAATCGAGAGAGAGTGAGGAGGTTTATTGAGGGGCTAGCTCAGCCGATTAGACTTCAAATGGCCAGAGAGACAGGTACTGATATTTCATTTCAGGTGGCGGCCAATGTGGCCAGGTGGATCGAGATGGTCTTATCACAGGGCAGTTGTTAGGGGTCTGACATGAGGCCTCGTCATTTTGGTCGATTTAGTGGTGACTCATCTGGAGGCAGAGATTCCTTTGGCAGAGGTCATCCTCCTAGACCATTCCAGTCGATACTTCAAGTATACCGCATTGCACCATCAGCTCCTATTAGTGCACCGCCACTTCAGAGCTTCCAGGGTGGTTATTCTGGTCGACAGGGATAGTTTTAGGGCCAGCATCCTCAGCAGCCGAGATCTTGCTTCACTTGTGGTGTTTTAGGGCACATTTCCAGGTTTTCCCCCGAGTTTCTGGTGGATATCAGTATCAGGGTTCCCGTGCTATGATTCCCGCACCAGGTGCACCCCCGACCTTTCAGTCAGCTAAGGGTGGAGATCGTGGCGTCGAATGTGGAGGCCAGACAGTTAGAGGTGGAGGACAAGCTACGAGGGGTAGAGGTCAGCCCGCAGTAGGTCGACCCAGGGATGTTCAGACTGGTGGGGCTCAACCCCGATGCTATGCTATTCCCGCCAGGCCTGAGGCGGAGGCCTCTGATACAGTTATTACAACTATAGTTCCAGTTTGCAGAAGAGATGCTTCGATTTTGTTGGGTCTACATTTTCCTACGTGTCCTCGTATATTGCTCCATATCTGATTATGACCCATGATTCCCTGAGTACTCCTATATATGTATCTACACCAGTGGGTGATTATATTGTGGTAGATCAAGTCTACCGTTCATGCATAGTGGTTATTGGTGGTATTGAGACCCGTGTAGATCTTTTACTTCTTGATATGGTTGATTTCGATGTCATTTTGGGGATGGATTGGTTATCTCTCTATCATGCTATTCTGGACTGTCACGCCAAGACTTTGACCTTGGCCTTACCGGGAGTACCCCGTTTGGAGCGGAGGGGGACTCCTAGTCAATCCTCCGACCGAGTTCTCTCATATATGAAGGCTCGGCGCATGGTCGAGAAGGGTTGCTTGGCCTATTTGGCCTATATTCGTGATTCTAGTGCCGAGGTTCCTCATATAGAGTCCGTACCCATTGTACGTGAGTTTCTAGAGGTATTCCCTACTGACCTGCCGGGTATGCCACCTGACAGGGATATTGATTTTTGCATTGAGTTGGCTCCGGGCACTCAACTCATTTCTACTCCGCCTTATCGTATGGCCCCGCCAGAGCTTAAGGAGTTGAAAGATCAGTTACAGGACTTGCTTGATAAAGGCTTCATTTGGCCTAGTGTTTCTCCTTGGGATGCCCCAGTGTTGTTTGTTAATAAGAAAGATGTCTCAATGAGAATGTGTATTGACTACCGACAATTGAACAAGGTTACTATCAAGAATAGGTCTCCCTTGCCGAGGATTGATGATTTGTTAGACCAGCTTCAGGGTGCCACAATTTTTCCCAAGATTGACTTGAGATCTGGCTACCATCAGTTGAGGATAAAGGCGTCTGATGTCCCTAAGACAACCTTTCGCACTTGGTGATGTCATTTGGGTTCACAAATGCCCCAACTGCTTTTATGGATTTGATGAACCGAGTGTTTGGGCCCTAGTTGGATTCGTTTGTTAATGTTTTCATTGATAACATATTGATCTACTCCCGCAGTCGGGAGGAGCATGAGCAACACCTTCGAGTCGTCCTCCAGACTCTGAAGGACAGTCAGTTGTATGCCAAATTTTTGAAGTTTGAGTTCTGATTGAGTTCGGTTGCATTTATGGGCCATGTTGTATCGGCCGAGGGTATTCAGGTGGACCCTAAGAAGATTTCAGTAGTCAGATATTGGCCTAGACCCACCTCAGCTACAGAGATTCGAAGTTTCTTGGGCTTAGCAGGTTATTATCGTCGGTTTGTGGAGGGCTTTTCATCTATCGCAACCCCGATGACCAGGTTGACTCAGAAGGGTGCCCAATTTAGGAGTTTAGATGAGTGTGAGGCGAGCTTTCAGAATCTCAAGACAGCCTTGACCACGGCACCAGTGTTAGTTTTTCCCATAGGTTCAGGGCCATATACCGTGTATTGTGATGCTTCACGGGATGGACTTGGTGCAGTGTTGATACAGTATGGCAAGTTATAGCTTATGCTTCACGTCAGTTGAAGGTTCATGAGAAGAACTATCCAGTTCATGATTTAGAGTTAGCATCCATTGTCCCCTTTTTTTCCACTTATTTATTTCGTGTTGTTAATCCTCGTTGTTATTTTTGATATTTGAACTGCTGCCTCGTTTCGTAATTTCAGTATTTGCTACCTCTTTACCCTAGCATGTTTCCCCGTTATTGTACTTAAGTGTTTACTCCTTGTTGTTATTTCCTGTTATATTTTATTTAAACTGCACAAGTGATATTACTTGTCGTGTCCTAGCCTCGTCACTAATTCTCCGAGGTTAGGCTCGGCACTTACTCAGTATATGGGGTCGGTTGTACTGATACTACACCTGCACAAATTTTGTTGTGCAGGTCCCAGTGCTGCACCAAGTGGTTACTGATCTAGGTGGCTCCCTTCGGTCCATCAACGACACAAAGGTAATCCAGTAGACGTCCGCGGGCATTGGCGTCACCTTCTATCTTATTTCTTCCCTGTCTTTACATATTTCTGAGACAACAATACTTTATTCGTTCAGACCTATACTTGTTGTATTCATAGACAATCCGTGAAATTGTGACATCGAATTCTGGAAATTTTATTGTGAAAAATGTAATAGTATTTAATTAAGTTATTAGCTTTCATGTGTTCCGCATTTATATTTATACTGATCTTGCATATCACCAATAAACTGCTAAAAATAAGGAAATAAGCTAGAATAACCGGTAACGTTGGCTTGTCTAGCGGGTTCAACGTTAGACGCCGTCACGGCCCCGACGGTGGGATTTCGGATCGTGACAAAATAAACGAGTAGTTTTTTTTAAGAGAGAATATATAAGAGAGTAGTATTTTTAGGATTTGGCTATATAATGCCAAACCTAATGTATGACTAAAAAATTGCCAATTCTTGTTTTGTGTTATAGGATGCCAATTTTTCTTCTTTTTTCTTTTTGGGCTTCAGACTCGAGCATAGGTATACTGCGTATTAACAAGGGGTATTATTACTTTTAGCCCGCGCCAGAAATTATTTACATCTGATAGTCGAAAGAGTGTACAAAAGTTGTATAGTTTTTGTATGTAACATACATAATATATATATAAACAAAAAATATACAAAAAATATATATATTTTTTACTATTATTTTTACAGCGGCTATATAGTGTCATTTTCCTATTAACAAGCTTACTATGGGAAGAAAACTACAAAAAACGAACAAAATATTATCAATATTAGTCCCACTTATAAAATAGCATCAGATTTGGCCCTAAACTATAAATTTAGGACCAAATATGGTAGAATATTATAAGTTGGGCTAGGGTGTCGGTCGGTACGATACGATATTTAGACATTTCGGTTCAGTATTTTTAGTATTCGTTTTTTTAAAATGCAATACCAATATCGTACCTAATTAAATTTTGTATAGTTGGCTTTTGCTCCATTCGGTTTCGGTTTATTCGGTTTGGTAACTTCGGTTTATTCAGTTTGAATACTAACTAGTGCATAGAGTCATAAACTGTAATATTCTAAATTAAAGTACTCAAAAGTACAAAACTAAAAATATTTGTTGACAAAAAGTTTGTCCAAAACTAACAAGTATTAACCCAGAGTGAGAAAAGTGTACACAATAGAATAAATTTGTTCATTAGAAATGTCTTCTTACTTGCTTAGAGTTAATTGATGAACTTACAGAATAAAGGAAAGTAAAATTTTAGTTTTTTATATTTATGTTACAATTAATAATATGTGTATTGTGTAATATAATATATATTTTGGTATGGTAATGATATTTCGATATTTCATTTTAAGATACCAAATAACTTACCTAATACCAATATTTTATAAAATTTAAACCAATTACTATACAGAATATTAAAATATCGAATACCAAAATACAAATTTTTTTGATGTTAAAACAGTAATTCGATATTTACCAAATTATGCACAATCCTAAGTTAGGCTAATATTACTTATGTATTTTATTTTGGGTTATCAAACCAGGTACAATCTCTTTTTTTTTTTACTACGGTCCTCCAAGGTAAAAACAATTAAATGAAGAAAAAATGTTCGAATTTGCCGATCTTTACACAAAAGGTCGTTCACATTTATTGTTTATTTTTTTAGCTTATACTTAGTTTATACATTGACTATACATAAATATACATATATAATATATAAATTATGCATATATCATACCTTCACCGGCTATTTATAGTTTAAGTAATTAGTTTAACCCAAATAACGCCGCACCTAACCGCTTAAACTATAAATAATCGGTGGAGGTATAATATGTGCATAATTTATGTATCATATGTGTATAGTTGTGTATAATCAATATATAATTATGACTAAAAAAATAAACAATGAATATGACATGCTCTAAACTATACTAAATTATATACTTTTGCCTTCTTATTAATGAAAGAATGCCTTTGATGTTTAATATATGTCTTCTAAGCTCATTTAAGTTCTGAAAAGCGAATCTGCTTGCAGATCTCAATTTTTGAGATGCTATTTCGCTCAATTTGCATAGGTTATACCCGGAGATAATTAAGGAAAAAAATTTTCCATGATAAAACGAAGAATTTCATGACAAGGAATTTGTGTAATTGTTCAATTTCTTAGACCAAACTGTAGGTCCTTTTTCTTTTGAATGCAGAAGCTTTTATACTTACATGTATCAAATGGATCCTTTTGTTAATAGACAACTTTTATTTCGTAAAAATTTGAGGATTTGTCCCTTTTCCTCAAAGTTTTAATTCTCGAGAAATGAACTTTCCGGCATTCGAAAGTTTACACTAAATCATGAAACTTAATCTTAGGGGTTATAAAATCAATTTTAAGATACATACTACTTAATCATGATTTACATAATAAAAATATGTATTAAAGTCTAAAGATATGTACTTTATTGTTTATCCTAAAATTCACGTAACAATTAAACTTGTATTGTGGTTATAAGGATACGTGATCTAATTAAATACACATTGATAAACAGTTAATTAAATGAATAAATTGGACAGTAAAATAAATCAAACCAGTGTATCAGTAGTGCGCTCGACCTCGATTTGAGATGGTCTCGAACAATGAAGAACAGTAGCGAATAGTAATGAACAGTAAAGAACAATAGCTGATAGTAAGTAAAAATAGAGAGCTGCGTGTATATTATTTTCAGTGAATAATGGATCTTACAAATGAATGGAGTCCCTCTTTATATAGTAGAGGAGTCCTAAATAAGGTACAACTCTAACAACGGAAATAACTCCCATGATTGGTGTCAATAACCGCCTAATTCAATCTACCCTGTGATTCCCGCTGTGATCTTTGACCGATTGCTAATATTTCGTCATTATGTTGCTATGCTTCACTCGAGATTGGTCATGCTTGGTCTCGATCTTCAGCGAGCACTTCATGTTATGTGCTTTGTCTTCGAGCTCGATCTTGGTCCATTACGAGCTTACTCTCGAAGCAATTCCTCGAGTCTATGAAATCGGACATACCCGATTTTAACCATATATAGAGAGTCCCCGCGTTTCTTAGAGTAAAACGACAAGAAACGATTTGAGCCTCGATTCTTCAACACCTTGATCATGATGTCGTCCTCGTGAAGCAAGCGACGGATGTGACCGAAATGTTCCGTCGGTCCAGTTTTCCAAATCATTAATGCATGTCAGTTAGAGGTCGGCCACTAGTGCCACCGAACCGTCGCCATGGGCCTATTAATACCACCTTCTTCATTGAATCAAACTTTACTCTTGATTTGATCAAATCTCTAAGCCTCCTAACCCTTCTCATCTCCTTTCTATCGCCGCCTGTTAAGTCACCGGAACCATCAGTTTTCTATCTTCTTTCCCATTTTTTACTTACATCAATGGCTAAAACTTCAATGACCGTACCGCAAAAGGAAAAGGCTTCTCCCTCTTCTTCCCGGCCGAACAACGATAAAACTCCGGTGGAACCGGCTCCCCATGAGTACGTTCCCGGCCAATATACTCTAAAATCCGACTTTAAGGTCGAGAACCCCTCATCAATACCAGGACGATGTGAGCATGTGTCGATGTACATGTGCTCGATAACGGAGAGCCATATCAAGTCCATGAGGAGGGACTGCAACTTTGATGGCCTTAATCTTATCGGGGTTGATATCCATCCCTTGGTTTGATACCATGAAGCCAAGGAATTTTCCCGAACCAACCCCGAAAGCACATTTCTCGGGGTTGAGCTTCATGTTATATTTCTTAAGATCTCGGACGTTTCCTGCAAATGAGACAAATGGTCCTCTGCGCGTAGGGACTTAACTAGCATGTTATCAATATAAAATTCCATTGACCTACCTATTTGTTCCTCAAATATTTTATTTACTAGGCGCTGGTAAGTAGCTCCTGCATTTTTTAGCCCGAAGGGCATTACATTATAACAATATGTTCCATACTTAGTGATAAAAGACGTCTTTTCTTGGTCTTCCGGGTCCATTTGGATTTGGTTGTACCCAAAATAGGCATCGAGAAAAGTAAGGATCTCGTGGTCGGCCGTTGATTTTGTGGCATCCGATTTTTCGGGAACAACAAAGGTTCGAGGAGTTAGGAAGTCCTCCTCTTCTTCTTCTTTTCCTATTACCTGTTTCTCCGATTAGGTTGAGGCTGGATGCGGTGATTGCTATTTAGTTTCCTGTTTACCTTTGAGGCTTGGCCTTTCTGAGGTCGATGGTGTCGGGATCGGTGTTACCTCCTTGACCGCAAACATTTACTTTGCGGCATGTTGTTCCCCGTATACCGTTTTTACACCATCCGTCATCGGGAACTTCATCATTTGGTGGAGGGTCGACGGTACTTCCCTCATGTTGTGGATCCAAGGCCTTCCGAGTGGTGCATTATATATCATGTCGCCTTCGATTACATGGAACTTAGTATCTTGGATGGTTCCAGCCACGTTCACCGCTAGGATAATCTCCCCCTTAGTTGTTTCACTGGCCATATTGAAGCCATTTAGGACTCGAGATGCAGGTACAATTTGATCCTGCAAGCCGAGCTGCTCCACGACCCTCGATCTGATGATGTTTGTCGAGCTACCTGGATCCACTAAACACGCTTAACTTGAACTTTATTTAACAAGATAAAAATTACCAGAGCGTCATGGTGTTGCTGGGAAATGCCTTTCGCTTCTTCGTCATTGAATGATAAAGTGCCCTCGGTCACATAATCTCGGATCCGTTTCTCTCTAGTGATCGACACTATAGTGCGTTTGAATATGGGTCCTTGTGGAACGTCGACCCCGCCGACGATCATATGGATGACATGTTGAGGTTCTTCTTGTTCATTCTTTCTATTGGCGTCCCTTTCCCTGAAGTGATTCTTAGCTCGATCGTTGAGGAACTCTCGAAGGTGGACCTCGTTGAACAGATGGGCTACCTTCTCCCTCAATTTGCCTGCAATCCTCGGTCCTATGACCGTGTTTGCCATGATACTTGCACATTAAATTTGGGTTCCTTTGAGAATGATCAGCCTGTATGGGTCTGGACCTACTAGTGTCTTTGATCCTTCTGATAGCCGATACAATGCTTGATGCATTGACGCTAAAATTGTATTCTGATAGCCGAGGTGCCTCTGTGGGATCTGCATACTTGTCAAAACCAGACTTGCTCATAAGTCCCTGAGAACTTTGTCCTCGATCACCTCATCGACCGTTCCATGTGGAATTGCGTCCCAGACCATTGTTCCTCCGATCTGCAATATATGGTTGATACCGATCTTTATTAGACCTTGGCTCTCTATCGACATCCCTCTAATTTTTACCTGTCGACCTGTTTGGATGTACTGAAACGGAAGGAGCTCCCAATTGGTCGTCCTCGACCCTGATCTTTGATTGATATCGATTGTGAACATCTGCCCAAGTTACTGTTGGGTACTCGATCAAATTTTGTTTCAACTGACGTGATGCTATAGAACTCCGTTCATTCAACCCTTGGGTGAAAGCTTGAACGGCCCAATCATTTGTGACCGGTGGCAACTCCATGCGTTCCATTTGGAATCGGGACACGAACTCCCTTAGCATCTCATTATCCCTTTGTCTTACCTTAAAGAGGTCCGATTTCCTTGTTGTGACCTTTATGGCCCGTACTTGTGCTTTTACGAAAACATCCGCCAACATGGCGAATGAATCGATTGAATTTGGTGACAGGTTGTGATACCAAATCATTTCTCCCTTCGATGGGGTCTCTCCGAACTCTTTCAACAACACCGACTCGATATCGTCGTCCTCCAAATCATTACCCTTAATGGAACATGTGTAATAGTTAACGTGCTCGTTGGGGTCAGTGGTCCCGTTATATTTGGGGATGTCAGACATACGAAACTTCTTCGGAATGGGCTTCGGAGCCGCGCTTGGAGGGAAGGGTTTTTGCACAAACTTCTTCGAATCCATTCCTTTCAGGATAGGTGGTGCCCCCGGTATCTGGTCGACTCGAAAGTTGTAAGTCTCCACATTTTTATCATTGGCCTCAATCTTCTTCTCCCCTGATTTAATTCTCATGGTGAGCTCCTCGAGCATTTTCATTAACAGGATCAGTCCCCGATGTGTTATCGCTCAATCTTTCCGGTACTGGCTCGACACGGCGGGTAACCTCCAACTCGACTTTGGAACTCTGTGCTGATTTTGTAACTGAGCAATGGTGGTTTGTTGAGCCTGGAGCATGTCGAATATCAGTTGGGGACTGACTCCTTCATCTCCTCTGCCTTACGTACCACGACATCAAATCGACCTTCTCTGCGTACGCTCCCCTCGAGATCTGCACCTAAATCCGCATTTAGAGCAACGTGCAAACTGACGTCGACTGGGTTGATGGGTGGTACTCCTCCGAGATCAGCCTGTGGCACCTCGAATCCCGGAGCAATCACATTTTTGTTTTCCTCGTGACTTCTGAGGCCATTGTCACCGTGTGTGGATGTGTTTTGTGAGTTTGACATGTTTCAACCTGAAAGGAAAATTCTTGACAAAGACAAGCGTAAAATAGTGTGTTTTACCGAAATCAGTACTGAACAATCACTATTATCCTTAGTCCCACGGTGGGCGCCAAACCGTTTATCCTAAAATTTGAGTAACAACTAAACTTGTATTGTGGTTATAAGGATACGTGATCTAATTCAATACCAGTTGATAAATAGTGAATTAAGTGAATAAATTGGACAGTAAAATAAATCAAACCAGTGTAGCAGTAGTGCGCTCGACCTCGATTTGAGATGGTCTCGAGGTTCGATAGTAAGAGCAATGAAGAACAGTAGTGAATAGTAATGAACAATAAAGAACAACAGCGGATAGTAAGTAAAAATAGAGAGTTTCGTGTATATTATTTTCAGTGAATGATGGATCTTACAAATTAATGGAGTCCCCCTTTATATAGTAGAGGAGTCCTAAATAAGGAACAATTCTAACAACAGAAACAAATACCATGATTGGTGTCAATAACCGCCTGATTCGGTCTGCCCCGTGATTCCCGCCGTGATCTTCGACCGGTTGCTAATATTTCGTCATTCCGTTACTATGCTTCACTCGAGATCGGTCATGCTCGATCTTGATATTCAGGGAGCACTTCGATTTTCATGCTCCGTGCTCTATCTTCGAGCTCGAGCTTGGTCCATTACGAGCTTACTCTCGAGGCAGTTGCTCGAGTCTATGAAATCGTACGTACCCGATTTCAACCGTATACATTTATATTTATTGGTTTATGTGATGTAAATACTGCGTGCCAACAAATTTTTATCAATAAAAATCAACCACTTATTGGCAGTTTGGAAAAAGTGATTTTCTGGTAGTATAAACAAGCAGGAAGGTAGAGAAACAAACATTCAGGTGCTAGTCTCATTAGCTTCACCCTCAAAGGTTAAACAAGAATATGAAGTTTCACTGTTCTTCCCTTTTTATTTTTATTTTTATTTGTAAAGGTCATCTTGATTAAGAAACTCATAATAAAGAACCAAATAAAGATAAACGTCAACATTACGGAAAAAGCAAAATGACAAAATCAGTTTTGATTTGATGAAAATCTTGGTACATGATTCAAATAGGTCGGTCCATCTACACCTATTAAATATAATTATCAATGACTTTTGACCAAATCACATAGTGAAAACCCCAAATCAGCATTTACATAGATTATACTGTAGGTTGTCTTTTTTTTCTAATTAAGGAAAGGGATTAACATAATTTTTGGAAGTGACAGATGAAAAAAGGCATATACAGTAGTTTGGTAATTAATTAGTTAGTAAAGATGCCTGCGTGTCATTGCATAATTGATACATGTCGTAAATTGGACAAAAGCCAAGGATTTTTATAACAAACTTAAAAGCTATTACAATCAATCCTCTTTATAACACCCTCGTTTGTTTATTTATGAATATTATAGCAAAGTGCTGATACAGTAAACACATATTATAATATAACATAAAATTAAAAAAAAAATAACTTTAATAGTAAAAAGTTATTATATATAGATGATGTTATAGAAACGTCTGACTTTATGTTTGTTGACGGTCTTGATTTGACTAATTGTTTGGAGTTTGGAAATATCTTTGATACGAATCTTCTCCATTGTTGAGGAAGATTTTTCCAGCAGATTCTTCCCAAGAAAATATTATTTGATGCGTAAGTCTAAATTTGTCCACGTCATACACTTTTCAATTAATTATAAATATTAATGCTTGATTATGTAATATAAATATTAAAGACTAAATAATGAAAAAGATAAGAGACTTTAAGTATAACAACCAATGGCAGGCTGTATTGTGTAAAAAGGAGATTGGTTAACTGCACAATCGTCATAATTTTTCTTTATTTTATTGACCATTCTCGCAATAATAAAGAATAATATTTGAATCTCTGACCTAGTTTTATGGTTATATTTTTAATTGTGATCAGTTGTTTAACTTCTTATTTAGTATATTTTTAGACAATATTTGATGATATTTTGTGGGTACGTTTTCTTTAGGACAATCAACTCTCACTAAAATCAATTAATTCACATGAAATATGAAATTATCTTTAACCGAGTTAGCCCATATACTGTCTTACAAGTTCTACAAAATTTACTTCCGCTTTGGTGTAAATAAAAACATTGCCATGATACTATAGTAAATAACAATATTTTCTTTTTATTATGAGTGAACAATATTAGAAGAAAACTCAAAGAGATAACTCACATCCAAACGATAAATCTAGGACTTTCTTAATATAACCAATCTCATTACATAATTTATCACGTAATAGAACACGCACACACACCCACAAAAAAATACACATACACAAACAAGGATTGTGTTGGAGCAGTAAAGCGTAAACAATTATTCACTTAGCCAGATATCCTGGCTTCAAGCTTTGGGTATGGAGTAATCTTTATTAAAGAGTGTTTTACCTCCCCCTTCCTCCAATGTAGGACTTTTTTAGTATGAATCTCAAGGTTTAATCGATCCCTATGCGAATACCAGACATCGAATAAAAAAATAAGAGATAAAAATTAGAATACACATGCACATGTTCTCACCCTAGGTAGCAAGCAAATCGTGATCGGTGTTGCCACCTATAAAGCAACAATAACATTGATACTATGAGTGATGTATATGAAAGGGATCGGATCAATTTGTGTGCTTAGATCATATCATAAGAGATTTTGTGCTATAAATTATTAAACTTTTTTTAAAATTATATTAAATAGTTCAATCGTTGAATATCTGTAAAGATGCATGCCAGCAAATTTGCTTTTATCTTAGGAATAGTCTTTCAATTATTAAATAGTTCAATCGTTCGAACCAAAGCTACTGGGTTCGGTCGAACCCGCTGGCTACCCTCTAGCTCCACCCCTGTCCATAACCTCATCTATGATCTTCCCCCATGATCTCAATAATTAATACCATGTTCATGGCATCCCTTCGTATTACCTATATCATCCTATAAATAGAGGGTTTGAGTATCAAATTGTATACACTTGAAACACTTGAAAGAAATAAGAAGCTCTCGTCTCTTGTTCTCTACATTCTTGTCTATTTTCTTGTTTTATATTATTATTTTAAGTTTAGTTTCTTAACACGTTATCAACACGAATTGCTATATTCTTCTTATATTTTCTATAAGAGATGAAAGCCTTCCATGTGAGCTACAACCTTGAATCAATTCGGTTGAGCCTGTGAAAATCTGGGCATTTCGTTGCCATATCAATGTTGTGTTTGCTTCGATTATACAGGGAGTATCATTTTTCAGTTGCCATGAATTCTGCAATTAACTTACGTTAATATTTAAGACTTGGTTTAACTTGTGTTACTTAACAATTTAGTTTTATTTGTGCAGATGTATACATATGGAGTACCTGCTTTAGAGTGACAAATAAGAGCATATTACGATGACTTGACATCATCTCCCATATGTACTGCTCCGACAATTTGCAAGCCAAGATTATGAAATTGTTAATTATTGAGAAGGTTACTAATTAATCTTAAAAATAAAAAGAATTTAAATTTATGTTGTGGTCCAAATAAATTTTTTATGACTAAGTAGTTTTATTTCCTTTATATTTGATCATGTGGTTGCTCATGAAAAAGATCAATGTGAACTTTCATTAAAGTTCGGGCAAAAATAACTGATTATTATAAAGTTGTATATCATGAAGGCTCAAGAGTGAGTCCACTTAGACTTCTTATGCCATTGTATGAGGGTAAGACACCGGGTTCAAGTCCTGGTGCACCATGATGATAAGAGTTGTGTTCGAGTCCAACTGAGTATGGCTTATTGGTAATAACTTTATGGTTGGAAAAGTCAACTGAGAGTTGACTTATTGGTAAACGACCCCGGAATATTAATTTTATGGCTCGAATAGCTTTGTTAGGTGATTTAATACTTAGGAGTGTGTTCGGAATATTTTTGTGATGTCCGGTGTAGAATTAGACTTGAATTGGCGAAAGTTAGTTTTTGGCGATTTCCAGTCGCTAGTGGAAAATAGGCTATCGGGGTGGAATTTTGACAATTGAAACAGGTCCGTAATGTCATTTTGGATATGTCTGCAAAAGTTTAGATCATTCGGATGTGTTTTGGTTGGTTTCGGCATCTTTGGTGAATTTGGAAGTTTCAAAGTTCATATGCTTGAATCCGAGATGAATTTAGTATTTTTGCGTTGTTTTTGGTGATTCGAAGGCTCGACTAAGTTTGTGTCATTTTGGCGTTTTGATCATAAGCATGTAATGATCCAAAGGTCTATTTTTAGTTGTAGAGATTGAAATTTGATTTCGAGACTTCCGAGATTTTGATAATGAATTATAGGAGTGATCTGGAAAGTTTGGTCTAATTTCATCAAGTCGCGATTGGGTTTTTGACGCGAAATGTGAGTTAATTGTTTAACGGGAAAAATGAGTATCACACTGAGAAAATGAGCTCTGAATTGAGTTTCGATTGAAGGACTATGTTCATATTATTATTTGTGACTCATAGGAACAAGAATCATCGAATTCCGAGTTCGTATGGTAGAGTTAGAGCTTTTTTAGTGAACATAAGGTGCAGCAGGATATGGTGTGCACCTTTAGAGACTAAATTTGGCACTTTTAGAGACGAGATTTTGCTTTTAGCGACCAGAAATGGGTCTTTTTAATGCTGTTCAGTTTTTTAGCCCATTTTAGCATTTTTTGGGTGCAAGACGGCTTGAGGCAATTTTTGAGCAAGAAATCATGGGAAATCTTAAGGTAAATCACTTGTGATCATTTCTACTCCATAATATTTATTATCATCGAATAATCCGACAAGATAACATATTTTTGAAGTGTTTAATTGGGGAAAATCAGTAGAAAAAGGTGAAACTAGGGCTTGAGTTTAAGAGACCTTTTAGGGGCGATTTGAGGGGTCAAACAGACTCCGATTTCAGAGTTATTTATATGTACGGACTCGTGAGATGATGATGATCGTTTTGGTATAAAGTTTGTCGAGTTCCGAGACGTTGGCCCAGGGGTCGGGATTTGACTAATTTCGGATTTTGTGCATAAAGTTGATATTTTCCGATTGGGTTTCATTCCCTCAGCATATTTTGATGTAATGAATCTGAAATTGATAGACTTGGAGCACTCGAAAGTTGATTCGATGGGCAAACGCATTGTGGAGTAGCTTTTCAGGCTAGTTTGAGGTAAGTAATGTCTTTAAATCCTGTCCTGAGGGTATGAAACCCCGGACTTTGCATCCTTTCACGATTTTGGAGTGACACACACAATGGATGACTAGTGTGGGGCGTGCACGGATTGGAACTTTGATCTTTTTAAAGCAACTATTGAGTTGCGAAACTGCTTTTAAAGCCTATGTTTAATAGTATTGATATGTTTTGATTCATTAGGGCTGTAAGCCATGTTTGGGGCCTAGCGCCGATCTATTTTAACCCCTTGGGGGCTATTTGACCGATACTCCTCACTTTGAAACTATGATTTTACACTCAGTCCTTCTTGTGAAATTGTTGACACTCCTATTTGATGATATTACTATTTTTTGAAACGAAATACTGTTTTGGGTTGAGAACCCTGTTTATTTATGGCCCGAGTGGCAGGTTGAGAGTGTCTGACTGAGTGTGACCGAGGGAAAATATTTTGAGAATGTTATGATATGAGAGAGGCCGAGTGCCTAAGATGTGATTGATGCCATGATTTGGCTTATTTATAGCGCTTGGGTTGTAGGAGCCCCTCCGGAGTCTGTACATCCCCAGTGAGCGTAGGTACCTACTGAGTGCGAGTGCCGAGTGACGAGTGACGAGTGATTGGGAGAAATGAGTGACTGTGAGGTGCTGATTGACTGTGACTGAGCGATGGTGAGGTGTTGAGTGATGGAATATGAGTGATGATATAGCCCCAGGGGTGGAATTATGATGATATTTTTACTGAGCTTGAGTATGATTCACTTCAGACTTCTATACTGATATTTTGGGAGTTTTACTGAGAAACATTTGAAAATATACTTGTTCAAAGGATTTTATTAGAAAATGATTTTTCACACTCATGTATTGAATATATACTTCACTCATCCTCTGTGTTTTACTATTTGTGAACTGGTGTATTTGTTGCTGTGTGTTTCTTATTCTTCAGACTGTGATTTATTTTTATTACTACTGAGTTGGCGTACCATTACTCCCTGCACCTCTGTGTGCATATCCAGGTACTGTTTCTGAGCAGTAGCTATTAGAGTTCGTGCATCGTTAGCCTTTTGGGATTTCGAGGTAGCTGTCCAGCATCCGCATCTTCTCCACTTTCCTTCTTCATATAGTACTTAGTATTTGATTCCTAAACATTTTTTATGACATTAACAGATGTTGAACCAAGTCATTGCATGGTTTTGAAGATTGACAAATGTCTACCCAGTTGAACCAGGTCCATCAGGGCAAACATACTCGAACAGACCCATTGGCACAAGAAGCGACACATGCACAGGAGATGAACATAAGCTGTGAATTATCCATAAACTAAGAGGTTGTCTCCTAATGCGAAAAGGTTGCAAATTTATAAGAGGTTAGAGTTCGAGTTCAACAAGGACATAAATAATCGAGGAAGTTGAGATAAACACAAACTCTTCCACCAAGGAAGAGTTGCAT
The DNA here is from genome assembly GCA_005239495.1 of Nicotiana undulata. Lineage (NCBI taxonomy): Eukaryota > Viridiplantae > Streptophyta > Magnoliopsida > Solanales > Solanaceae > Nicotiana > Nicotiana undulata. Next base: position 78,743 of record ML277017.1, on the reverse strand, counting down.
TAGAACTAAACAAGAACATCTTAACTACTAGCGCTATATAACGTTGAAGCATTCCTACTGAAGAATTGATCGCACAAAGGCAGAAGTGAAACAAGAACTGAAAGCAAAATTTTCAGAGCTATTTTGCAAGCAGAATCCTTGTGCGACACAAAAGCTACTAACCAGCTAGAAGAACCAGTTCCATCTGTTTGTCTTTCAAGTCTAGTTGGTTGTAGTAGGTGATTTAATATTGTATCTTTCAGCTTCATCTAGAAGAAAATTGTAATAGGTACACACTGTTCAAGTTAGAGTTAACTTGAAGCTTGTCACAATTCGCTAGAGGCTAGTTTGCCACAAAGGGATTAGAGTTAGTCCTAGGTTTACAAAAGAGTTTATTTTGTAAATGCTGTTTGGCTCAGAATTGTAGTGAAGAGTTTGAGAAAATCTACGTAGTAGTAGGTCGTGGTTTTTTCACCTTTTGAGCCGGGTGTTTTCCACGTAAAAATCTTGTATTTTACTTTACTGCATTTATTGTTCCGCACCGGTAGAAGTTGGAACACCAAGAAGAACCNCTGGGAAGTAGGTCGTGGTTTTTTCACCTTTTGAGCCAGGTGTTTTCCATGTAAAATTGTTGTGCTCTTTAAATTCTGCAATTACTTTTCCGCAAACTGTAGAAGTTGGAACATCAAGAAGAACATGTTCTTCTATAAAGACTGCACTCGAAAATTGGACACCACACAAATCACCCCCCCTTTTTGTATGGTATTGACGTATAAAACATCAATTGGTATCAGAGCTAGTTATCCTTAAAAAATCTAACACCTTGGAAAAGATCAAAATGAGTGCACCACCTGGAAACTGGGAGGGNGATGAAGGACCACCTGATTGGAGAAGACTATGAACTCTGGGACATAGTCTTTGATGGTCCTCTAGCTACCATGAAGAAGACTGCTAAAGGTGTAGATTTACCAAAGACTAGAGCTGATTGCACTGCCGAGGATATGAAGAAATGGGAGAAGAATGCAAAGGCCAAAAAGTGGCTAGTGTGTGGACTAGGTCCAGACGAGTATAGCCGAATCCAAAGCTACACCACTGCCAAAGAAATATGGGATACCTTGCAAGTAGCCCATTAAGGAACACCTCAGGTAAAAAGATCAAGAGGTACTCTACTATACTCTCAGTATGAAAACTTCACTAGGAAAGAAGGAGAGACAATCCAAGAGAAGTACACAAGGTTCATAACTTTGACAAATGAACTTAAGTCTCTTGGAAGAGTCATTCTTGAAGAGGACAGGATAGAGAAGATTTTGACAAGGGTCTTACCAATTTCCTGGGAAAGTAAAATCACTGCTATCCAGGAATCCAAAAATATGGCAACCCTCAGATTGGACGAGCTAATTGGAAACATTACTGCCTATGAACTCAGAAGGCAGACAATGAAAATGGATGGTCCAAAGAAGGAGAGGAGTCTAGCACTGAGAATCACTGAGGGAGCAGATCTGGAGGAATATGATATGGCCATGATTACCAAAGAATTCAGAAACTTTCTCATAAGGAAGAATGGCATCTCTAGAGGAGGAAACTACAACAAAGCAAAAGCTCCAGAAAGGCCAACCAACGCGGGATGCTACAAGTGTGGAAAGACTGACCATCTTATCAAGAATTGTCCTCAGTGGGAAGTATAATGGAAAAAGGAGAGATATGAAAGAAGGAACAAGAAGAAGGAACTGGTCCAACCCAAGAAAACCACAACAAAAGCTATGGCTGCTGCTTGGGGCGAAAGTTCAGATGAAGAATCAGAAGATGGTGAGAATGAAGATCATGCTCTCATGGAAATTGGATAATCTGATGAGGAATCACATGAAGAACCAGAGGTAAGTATCTCCCATCTTAAAAATAAAATAAAGTTCCTATCTAAAGAAAAACTCTCTGAGTTTCTACTTGATTTCATGGATGATTCCGAAGAAACAACCAAAGATAAGGAACAACTCTCTAAGGAATGTGCAATGCTAAAAGCAAAATGCATGAACCTGGAAATAAGAGTAAGTGAATCTGAAAAGAAAAGCACTGTCTTGTTGAACCAGGTTCATCCACTTGAAACGGAGATCCTAGAACTAAATTTGAAAACTTAAAACTAAAGCTGGATCTAGTAAAAAGGTTGTCGATCATTTTCATATTATGTTAGAAGAAAATGTGGGAAAGCTAAAAGATAAGATGTATGCCAGGGATGAACATATAAGGAAACTGAAAGAAGAACTTGGCAAAGTCAAACATGAATTAGATCGAACTTGTAAATGGAATAAATCCTCTGATGCCTTGACATGGCTTCAAGAGAATCATAGTAGCAACCGGAGAGGGCTTGGCTTTGGGAGACAATTGCCCAAGTGGGATCCCAAAATCAAGTATCTCACTCTCCTTGAGAATAAAATCTGCACCCACTGTGGTAAGACTGGCCACTACAAAATTGAGTGTACTGCAAAAGAGCAGGCCAACCGAAGAAATAAGAGTTTTGTTAAAAAGAAAGACTGGCTACCAAATTGGGCCAAAAAAGCTTGATTCATCCATTCTCTCATAGAAAAATACCCAAACTAGTTTGGGGTCTTAAAACTAACCCCTGATTTCTTTTTGTAGGTTCAAGTGAGAGGAAGCAGCCAAATTTGGTATTTGGATAGTGGCTGCTCAAAGCATATGACAGGGAACAAGGAACAGTTCCTTTCACTTGAAAGCCTCAAAAGAGGAAATGTATCCTTTGGAAATGGAAAGAAAGGTGAAATTATTAGGGTTGGTAAGGAACCAGAAGATGAGGAGCTTGGACTGGTGAGAAGAAGTGAACACATTAGCAAATATGGAAGTTGGAACAGGTGATGGACCAGGTCTAAAAACCCCAATCAACATGACAGGGGGAACTCAACATGTGAACCTTGACCGGGATCCTGTTCCACAACAACAAGACACCATGGAACTATCTAGAAGTGAACAGTTGGTTCTCAAACCACACAGATATCAGAGTTCTCACCCTCTTGAGAACATCATAACAGATCTGATATCTGGAATCAAAACAAGACCCTCCTTGAAAAATCTGTGTGCGTTTGATGCCTTTCTATCCTTGATTGAACCAAAGAACATTGGTGAAGCCCTACAGGATGCTGACTGGGTAAATTCCATGCAAGAAGAGCTGAATTAATTTGAAAGAAGTCAAGTATGGCACTTGGTACCCAGACCAGTAGATAGATCAGTGATTGGCACAAAGTGGGTCTTCAAGAACAAGCTTGATGAGGATGTAACTGTTACAAGAAACAATGCTAGACTGGTTGTCCAAGGATATAGTCAAGAAGAGGGAATTGACTATGATGAGACCTTTGCCCCTGTGGCAAGACTGGAGGCAATTAGGATTCTTATAACATTTGCTGCACACATGGAATTCACTCTCCATCAGATGGATGTTAAGAGTGCCTTCCTCAATGGCTATTTGAAGGAAGATGTATTTGTCAAACAGCCTCCAGGTTTTGAAAGAAAGGAGTCAACCTGACCATGTATACAAACTTGACAAGGCTCTCTATGGTCTCAAACAAGCACCTAGAGCATGGTACGAGCGACTATCAAAAATCTTGTTAGAACATGGGTACAAATGAGACAAAATTAACAGTACCTTGTTCTTAAAGGAAAAAGGTAAGGATCTCCTCATTGTGCAAATATACGTGGATGATATCATATTTGGGGCAACCTCTGAAAAATTGAGTAAGGAATTTGCTATACTTATGGGGAGTGAATTTGAGATGAGTATGATGGGCGAGCTAAACTTCTTCTTAGGGTTGCAAATCAAGCAAAACTCAAATGGAACAATGATCCATCAACAAAAGTATGTAAAATAATTTCTCAAAAAATTTAAAATGGAAGACTCAAAGGAAATAGACACACCCATAGCCACAACTACAAAATTAGATATGGATGAACCTGGATCATCCGTTGATCAGAAGATATACAGAGGGATGATATGGTCTCTATTATATCTCACTGCCAGCAGACCTGATATTGTGTTCAGTGTAGGACTGTGTGCTAGGTTTCAGGCAAATCCAAAGGAATCCCACCTAATTGTAGTGAAGAGAATTTTAAGATATCTGAAGGGCACTACTGATTTATGCCTTTGGTATCCTGAAGGTAGTAATTTCGACCTTGTAGGATATGCTGATGCTGATTATGCAGGTTTCCTGGTTGACAGGAAAAGTACTTCAGGCATGGCTTACTTCTTGGGCTCTTGCCTTGCGTCTTGGGCCACCAAGAAACAAAATTCAGTAGCCTTGTCTACTGCTGAGGCTGAATATGTGGCTGCAGCCTCATGCTGTGCTCAGTTGCTATGGATCAAGCAACAACTCATGGATTTTGGTATAGATATTGGATGCATTCCTATTTTCTGTGACAACACTAGTGCAATTAGTATGACAAAGAACCCGGTTCATCATAAAAGAACCAAGCACATAGATGTTAGACACCACTTCCTTAGGGATAACTATGAAAAGGGAATGATCTCAATTGAATTTTGTGCTACTGACAAGCAAATTGCAGATATCTTTACTAAAGCACTGAGTAGGGAGCATTTTGAGAGAAACATGCTTGAATTAGGGATGATTAAGATCACATAACTGAAAAAACAAAAATGGAAAAAACAAATTTGAAAAATGATTTTTTTTGGCTAGAAACACTAACATAGATAATCAACCAGACTAATCATTGCACAGTATCATGACTTTACTGCCATACTCTCTTGCCATGTATTAATATGATTTCCTGGTTGCTAATGATGTTTTTCTATCTTTGTAAATTAAGGCATATCTAAAGACTCTAACACGATGAACCCGGTTCATCGCTGCTGGTTCATCTGACTGACAAGGTACATGCTCATCTCCATACACTTATTTTATTAATTACAGTCACACATGAGCAGGAATCTATCTATATTTTGTTCATTTCAAACTCTTCGTACTTATCCCAAAATGAACCCGTTCCAAGAAGTCCCATCTCTACTTAATTAGCCTAGATTTAGGGGATTCCTAACCGTCTAATCAATGACAGTCCTACAGAGTTTAGACTTCCACTTGATTACTAATTCTGACCATTGTATAATTCATAGCCACATCTTATAAAAGGGCAATCATTACCTCCCCTCTTCATAACATAATAAGTCGAACCAAGTTCACCATTCTTCCCAAACCAAAACTGATCAACTCTATTCTCTTCCAAAATTATTCATAACAATGTCTTCACCACCCCCTGCTTCATCTTCCTCCACAAACCTTGATCATGGGGAAGACTCTTCTAGTTCTAATTCTCCATCAGTGTACAGTTCACATTCACCAGCCATATCTTCAACCCCCCAAAACCCTCCAGTTCTTGAGCCTACTCCTGAACCTACACCTACCCCTACTCCAGCCCCTAGGGCACGTAGAGTGAAAATGTTGGCCAGGAAATCAGTGGCTTCTAGCTCTCGTGCAAGATTCTTGGAGGAAATTCTTAAAGCTATCGAGACCCATGATTCTGAATCCTCAAATGAATCATTCAAATCCAAAAATGAGGATGAAGCACCGGGTTCATCCAGTTCTGAGCAAGGTAATCTTGAAATTGAATCTGAAACTGCTACTACTGAAAACAAGTTTGTTTTTATTGGGTCAATTGTGGATGTAGAAGTGCCGGATAGGCAAATAAAACTGGGAAAAATAAAATTCTTGAGAGAGAGGGAGAAGGAGGCTCTGTAAGGGGATCTGGGGAGGACGGTGCCACGTTGGCTATTTGTGGCCCCGCTCCTGTGATTGATGAAGAAGGAGTCACAAATTTAGGGGGGAGTGTTGCTGGGGAAGCAACAGCAGGTCTAGAGAGCCTATGAAAATCAGCAGATGAACCTGGTTCATCTATTGAGGAGACACTGGCTGAAATGCTGAGGAAGCTGGGGGAGTCCTACAATCCCAAAAGGAAAAGAACTTCAAAATCAAAGAAGGTTACTACCCCAGTCCCACCAAAGAAAAGAAAAGTTTCTATATCTGTTGATGCTCCTGCCCCAAAGGTTCGTGCTACAAGAAGTGTTTTTCGACAAGGAGAAGAAGAGTTGGAAAGGGCTCTGAGAGAGAGCAAGAAAAAGAAGGCTTCCAAGGGAAAGGAAAAGGTAGGAGAGCCTATTGAGGCTGTTATTGTTGATGATGATACGATGGACCTGGTCTATCCCGAGGAGAAGCCTGCTCTATTTGTGGTAGAGACACCTAAACCCAAGAAGGCTAAGGCTTCTTCCAAGAAGTCAGCTGCTGTGTCTGCCACACCCTCAACCACAGCAAAAAGGACCAGGTCTAAGGTCAAGAAAGTGAAAGTTGTTGAAGAAGAAGAGGAAGAATGGAGTGGAGGAGACAAGGAGGTGTTTGGTGAGCAATCTGACAAATTCACCATGTTTGGCAAGCGTACAATTATTAAGGGAAAGCTGATGAGAGATATTGAGGAATCAGGAATGATCTTCCTGGTGAATGCTTTGGAGGTGCAAGGGTGGAAGAACATGGTTCTTCACCTTGAAGGCAAGTTGGCAAGGAACGAGTTGGCGGAGTTTATGGCCAAAGAAATTGTTAAGGATGGCATGGTAACTTCCATAGTTAAAGAGATTCATATCACGTTTGATGCGAAGGAGCTGGGAAAGATTCTGAATATCCATGCTGAGGGCTATGATGATTACACTAGGCAAAGATGGCCTAGTCTTGATGGGATGGCCTCAGCTCTCAACATCACCAGATTTTTCTGCGAAAACAAAGAGGAACCTGAGCCCACGCCAGTGTTTAAAAGTGAAATGAGGCCCCAGCATAAGCTATTCTTCGAATTTGTGATCAAGTTTCTGCTGCCAAGACAAGAGCGTAGGCACATTGCAAGCTATATGGACTTAACGCTTATGGAATGCTTGTATAGGGTAAGCAGATAAATTGGCCAGCTTTCATCTTTCAGCTCTTGGACAGAGTTGTAAATGGAACCAAGGCACACGCTATTCCTTATGGCTTTATTTTGACGGTTGTGCTTGCCCATTTCAAGGTTCCGATGAAGAAAGCTGAGATGGATAATGCTAAGGATTATTTTGGGAAGAACAGTTTGCTGACATGTGATTATATTGTCAATGTTCCTGAGGATGAACCTGGTTCATCTAGGAAGCAGCCAGTCAATAACAAAGTCAGGTCGTTGGTGCAGGAAGGTGAGTTTAAGGATGCGGAGATCCTTCGATTGAAATCTCGCCTTAATAAGGTTGAAGTTGAGCGGGATGCTCTCATATCTGAACTAGCTAAAGAGAAGGAGAAGAATGAAGGTGTTCTTCAGCAAATGCTTTCTCTCCTTCAAGCCAAAACCCCAACCTCATATGCCCCTTCCCAACCTTAGAAAGTCTAGTGCCACCAAAACCCCTCTCAATGCCCAGTTGGGGATTTAAACTGTTTCTGTTTTCTTTGTTTTTGCTCATGGTAGTGACTGCTTTAGTTTTTTTTGTATGGTGCTTGAATTGCGTTCTAATCAATGAATTCTGCTGTTTTAGTTAATTGACTTTGTCTCAGTTTATTATATAACTTACATTTTATTGGTTTCTTTTGATGATTAATCATGTTTTGCACCTGCATTTGCCTCAATGGCCATGAGTAATAGTTAACAACTCTGGTAAGTTTATCATTTTGCAACTTTTAGATGATGCCAAAAGGGGAAGATATGATATGTGCTTTTCAAAACTAAACTCAAAAAGTTGTGATATTTATAACATAATGAACTTGGTCTCTCTATGATAAATGCTTCAAACCATACAAAGTGTTTGAAGTTTATACAGGGTTAAGCACAGAGTTTGTCATCATCAAAAAGGGGGAATTAGTTGAACCAAGTCACTGCATGGTTTTGAAGATTGACAAATGTCTACCTAGTTGAACTAGGTCCATCAGGGCAAACATACTCAAACAGACCCATTCGCACAAGAAGTGACACATGCACAAGAGATGAACATAAGCTGTGAATTATCCATAAACTAAGAGGTTGTATCCTAATGCGAAAAGGTTACAAATTGATAAGAGGCTAGAGTTCGAGTTCAGCAAGGACAGAAATAATCGAGGAAGTTGAGATAAACACAAACTCTTCCACCAAGGAAGAGTTGCATTAGAACTAAACAAGAACATCTCAACTACTGGCGCTATATAATGTTGGAGCATTCGTACTGAAGAATTGATCGCACAAAGGCAGAAGTGAAACAAGAATTGAAAGCAAAATTTCGAGAGCTATTTTGCAAGCAGAATCCTTGTGCGACACAAAAGCTACTGACCAACTAGAAGAATCAGTTCCATCTGTTTGTCTTTCAAGTCTAGTTGGTTGTAGTAGGTGATTTAATATTGTATCTTTCAAATTTATCTAGAAGCAAATTGTAATAGGTACATACTGTTCAAGTTAGAGTTAACTTGAATCTTGTCGCAATTAGCTAGAGGTTAGTTTGCCACAAAGGGATTAGAGTTAGTCCTAGGTTTACAAAAGAGTTTATTTTGTAAATGATGTTTGGCTCATAATTGTTGTGAAGAGTTTGGGAAAATCCTACTGAGTAGTAGGTCGTGGCTTTTTCACCTTTTGAGCCTGGTGTTTTCCACGTAAAAATCTCTGTGTTTTTACTTTACTGCATTTATTATTCTGCACCAGTAGAAGTTGGAACACCAAGAAGAACCAGGTTCTTCTATTGAGACAACACTGGAAAATTGAACACCGGACAAATCACCCCCCCTCTTTTGTGGTATTGAAGTATAAAACATTAGCAGAGTTAGTTGAATTTCTTAGATGCTCGTGATCGGTTGACTCTAGTCCTGGGAAATTTGTTAGACAGTAAATTATGTTATATTTGCTTAAAGACTTAGAAAATTTCTATACTTGTTATACTGGTATTTGATGATATTGAGAAATTATATTAAACAAATGTGTAGTTATGTGATGGTTGGCTAGCCTAGTTCCACGATAGGCGCCATCACGACCTGTTAGGATTTGGGGTCGTGGCAAGTTGGTATCATAGCACTAGGTTACATAGGACTCAACGGTCATGAGCAGGTTTAGTAGAGTCTTGCGGATCGGTACAGAGACGTCCGTACTTATCTTCGAGAGGCTACAGAACCCTTAGGAAACATCCCACATTCTTGAGTTCTTGTCGTGCGAATCCATTTATTCATCCAAAAGCATAACTCTTTGAATTCCTTTCATGTATTCGAATGCGCACGCGAGCACTTGGTATCAGTTGTGCGTCGCCGGCTTGTGACTTCCATGGGTGAGATGTGATTTTTAGCATGTTGATAATGGGCCAGTCGGAAGGACTTGAGGCCGAGTTTTGTCGGTGGCTTGAGTGCTGAGATTTCATTGTGTGAGCACATGTGTTGGGGGACTTATATGTTCGTATGGTGCCCTTATTGAGGGGAATTTGTGACTAGATGACTACATGGTGAGTGTGATCTGATAAGTTAGATGTATTCAGGTTGTTTGATTGTGACCAGAATGGATTAGCGGGAGATTTAGCAAGAACCATCGAGTAATTGACTTCTGTATTGAGATAGATTATGGATTTGAGCTGTGAGTGTATTGAAGGACCTCTCGTGTAGCATAGTTGTGGAGTGGAGTGGATTTTCCTGTTGTTTTCTGAGCTCCTGGTGATGTCTTTTGGGCCGACCAACGCCCCAACATCGTTCATGTATTGGATTGACGATAGATTCAGTCGTGTTGTAACTCCTTTGTTATTGTATTTATCAATGGCATCCTGTCGCACTCTCGTAGCCAGAGGTAGCATACTCAGCATTGATAATGGTATTACAAGGTCATAGGGAGGAGAAGCTTCGTGCGAAGTTCTCCAAGAATTTTTGGCTCAGTTCAGTAGCTTTCTTGGGGCACGTGGTGTCCAGTGAGGGTATTCAGGTGGTTGAACGAGTGTGAGTAGAGCTTCCCGAAGCTCAAAATTTCCTTGACCACAACTCTAGTGTTAGTATTGCCATCAGCTTCAGGTTCTTATACCGCTTAATGGGATGTCTCGAGGGCAGGCAATGGTTGTGTTCTAATGTAGGAAGGTATAGTGATTGCGTGATAGCTATGATTTTCGGAAGTGTATAGGGTGTTATCATTTTGAGGTTAAGAAGGCAAGGTATCTCCTACGGGTTGTCCTGAGGTGTGTGACCCTTATGTTGATCTGTAGTAACTTCTCTCTATCAGTAAATGATGTATATTGTAATCTGAGTTTAGATCGCCTGTGGGAGTTGGCATGACCATTACTATGGTGAATACAAGATTTACATACGATTTGAGGGTTAGATGGTTTGGGTCATATGAGCTTATGGAGGATTTAGTTGAATCTCACCACAGTATGGTGGCAATGATAGCGTATGGGCATCATGAGTTAGTGTTTGTCTTGATCTTTGGCTTTGAGCCAAGTGGAGGAGTCCGCTAATGATAAGATGATTACATGATTATGTGTTGTATTGGTTTCGGTTCGAGGTATGTTGGTGAATCAGTTATGACCAGCAGAGGTGGTGTTTGGGAATGACTCGAGTAATGGAATTTCTTCGATATAGGTTGTAATGTACCTTACGAATATAGGAATTTATGAAATGATTTAGTGGTACTTGAAAGTGTAGTGGGTGCAATGTGTGAGTGTGCTTGTTACTTCAAAGGTGTGGATGCCTTTGTTAGTATGTGGTTTGCAAGAAGGGTCAAGTCATTCTGGTTACTTGGTCAGTGAAATTGAGAAATTGCATATAGTGACCGACGTTCGAGAATGGTTCAGACGGATTCAAGGTTATATGTAGCGATTGAGGGTCTTCAAGGTGTGAAAGGGGCTAGAACTGAGATTTACGGGGAAGGTGTCAAGGCCTGTGGTGTATTTACCTTATCATGGATTCTATCCACCAGTATCAGGAAAGGGAATGTAATGACTTTAAATTTGCAGGAAGTCTCTTCAGGGTAGGTATTTCTAATGTGGTGCTTTTGGGGATATCTGAGAGAGTATTCATCAGCTTATAAGCCTTACATAATATATATTATGCCCGGGTTTCGTGTGGTGAGTCTGGATTGAGAGTTGCGGTATTATGACAAGAAGAAGTATCAGTTCGAAGGTAAGTCAAAAGGAACTTGAATAAATAGGACAGATAGTAGTAGGTCAGATCGACATGATAAACGATAAGAGATATGATTAGTTATGTGGGTGTGTTGAAGTAATGAGTTGTTACAACTGTTTCTTAGCAATTCTCTTGGGATTTGCTGGCATGCGTATCTTAGTTGAGTTAGAAGGACTCAGTTCTGACGGTTGGTGTTGTACAAATGTGATTCGGAGGGTTCTTGATGATTTCTACCACGGTTAGAGATGTATATTTTCTACTGGCGTGAGGGCCATGTGATGTATAGTGATTTTGCTTCTAAATGGGATAAATGGAAAGTTCTTGGCTATTTGGGTACGTGGTTGCTTGTGGCTCGGAAGGGATCATGAAGTTCTCATATTTATCATAATATGGCACGGCGTATACGGTATGTTGTGTGGAGTCGAGATTTGCATATGTGAGATCGCGGTTCAGTTCTGGAAGGAAGGTAAAAAAAAAAGGGCAATGTGTGGAGTTAAGGGTGCTTCATTAGTATTGCGACACTCTCTTGTTGGATCGATTGTTGATATTCGAGTTTGCTTGGGGGCACAGAAGAATTATAGGGGTATGCCCCATGGAATGATTGAGTATTGGAGACATGTTATATATTCGAGTGGTGCAACTGGGATTAGATACGGTGATTGGTGCACTTTATGGATTTCGAGACTGGGAGTTCTCATGAACAGGTTATTTTGTGGTTGTAGACCGTGAAGATGCGAGCAAAGTTAGTCAGGTGTTATCTATGTGACATGACTCAGTCATTGTGAACTTTCGGGGAGTTATCTATCTGTTGTGGGTGACCAAAGATGATTTAGAGTTATTGATAGGCCTAGTATGGGCGTGTGTTCTGCAACATGTCGAAATTGTTGACTCCGAATTTCTATGATTGAGGGATGTACCATTCGATTGTCATTGAGCTTATTCGTATTTTGGAGTGATCTATGATTTGGCTTTCGGTGTTTCGAGGAGTGGTGATCGTTGGTTATATGTGCATAGGGTGCGGTTCTATTGGGGCTTTATAGCGAGATTTGGGTAAGGTAATTAATTGGGTGTTGCAGGATTGAGACTTATTGGTGATGTTCTTTCTGGTCCGAGTGACATGGTATCGTCTGATTTCCCCGTAGTTATGGCAATGCACTTTGAGTACTTGATGTCGAATTTCGCATGGTTATTGATTCTGAGCAAGATGGCTTGAAGTATTTTGTGTGAACCAACATTTGGATGGGATCACGCATTGTAACAGAGTTATGTAGAGGTATGCTCCTTGGTGTCGGATTCGTGTGTTCCTATTTTACGGTGTGTGCCAGGATTTTAGCATGATTTTGTGATAGTAATTGTTAATGACAGGATAGTCCTCTCGTGTGAATCTTCTATTTTATGAATTGAGCTCTTGGGATGTTGTTATTGAGTGCACAAGTTGCACAAGTTATGGCTCTGGATGCTATTGATATTGATCGGACGAATGGTTGTTTGTTTCTACGTGTTTCTTTCATCATCGGCAGTATATGGGAGTGTTAGAGCGAGACACTTCTTGATAAGAGGATATGTACCGGTTTTGGGTTGTTTTGAGCGGCCATTTTGATTAAAAGTTATCACTATGAGTGCTTGAGTCATGCAGTGTATCATGGTATTTCATCTTGAGTTACGGATATGACTTGTTACAGTGTGCTCAAACTTATTCAGTTATAGTTGTGGGATTTTGAGCTTGTAAATTGATTCAGAAGTGAAAATGTAGTTCTAAGGTTTATGGGTCAAGATTGGATTTCAAAATTTCATCTGTGTGGCGCTATCGGACCTATATGGGTCAGGGTGACGTGTTCATCTCCGAATATGTGCATGTTAGGTTACACGGCAATTTTGGTGGTGTTTGGAGCAGCTCTAGGCACGTTCGAGGACGAACGTGTGTTTAAGTGAGGGAAGAATGTATCGACCTGGCCGGTCATTCGGTAGAATCTGCATCTTTATTACTGTTATTGCCTTATCATGCACTGGTTATACTGTTTAGGACGAGTTGGAGTTGGTTGGCTCGGGTTCGGAATGGTTGTAGTAGGAATTAAGACACTTAGTCTCTAAAAATAACTTTATGGTTGAAAAAGTCAACTAAGAGTTGACTTATTGGTAAACGACTCCGGAATGCAGATTTTATAGCTCGGATAGATTCGTTAGGTGAGTTGGGACTTAGAAGTGTGTTCGGAATATTTTTGTGATGTCCGGTGTAGAATTAGGCTTGAATTGGCGAAAGTTAGTTTTTGGCGATTTCCGGTCGGTAGTGGAAAATACGCTATCGGGGTGGAATTTCGACAATTGGAACAGGTCCGTAATGTCATTTTGGATATGTCTGCAAAGTTTCAGGTCATTCGGATGTGTTTTGGTTGGTTTCGACATCTTTGGTGGAATTTAGAAGTTTCAAAGTTCATAGGCTTGAATCCGAGGTGAATTTAGTATTTTTGCGTTGTTTTTGGTGATTTGAATGCTCGACTAAGTTTGTGTCATATTATGGGACTTGTTAGTATACTTGGTTGGGGTCCCATGAGGCTCGGATAAGTTTTGGAAGATTTTGGCGTTTTGAGCATATGCATGTAATGATCCAAAGGTCCATTTTTAGTTGTAGAGATCGAAATTTGATTTCGAGACTTCTAGGATTTTGATAATGAATTATAGGAGTGATCTGGAAAGTTTAGTCTAATTTCATCAAGTCACGATTGGGTTTTTGACGCGAAATGTGAGTTAATTGTTTAAAGAGTGAAATGAGTATCACACTGAGCAAATGAGCTCCGAATTGAGTTTCGATTGAAGGACTATGTTCGTATTATTATTTGTGACTCATAGGAACAAGAATCATCGAATTCCGAGTTCTTATGGTGGAGTTAGAGCCTTTTTAGTGAAAATAAATATTTCTGGTGCAGCAGGATCTGGTGCGCACCTTTAGCGACCAGATTTGGCACTTTTAGCGACGATTTTGCTTTTAGCGACCAGAATTGGGTCTTTTTAATGCTGTTCAGTTTTCTTTAGCCCATTTTAGCATTTTTTGGGTGAAAGAACACGGCTTGGGGCGATTTTTCAGCAAGAAATCATGGGAAATCTTAAGGTAAGTCACTTGTGATCATTTCTACTCCATAATATTAAATTATCATCGAATAATCTGACAAGATTACATGTTTTTGAAGTGTTTAATTGGGGAAAATCAGTAGAAAAAGGTGAAACTAGGGCTTGAGTTTAAGAGACATTTTAGGGGCGATTTGAGGGGTCAAACGGACTCCGATTTCAGAGTTCTTTATATGTACGGACTCGTGAGATGATGAGGATTGTTTTGGTATAAAGTTTGTCGAGTTCCTAGACGTGGGCGGGTCAGGTTTTGACTAATTTCGAGTTTTGTGCATAAAGTTGATATTTTTCGATTGGGTTTCATTCCCTTAGCATATTTTGATGTAATGAATCTGAAATTGATAGACTTGGAGCACTCGGAAGTTGATTCGAGGGGCAAACGCATTGCGGAGTACCTTTTCGGGCTAGTTTGAGGTAAGTAATGTCTTTAAATCCTGTCTTGAGGGTATGAAACCCCGGACTTTGCATCCTTTCACGATTTTGGAGTGACGCACACACTGGATGACGAGTGGAGGGCGTGCGCGGATTGGAATTTGAAAATTTGATCTTTTTAAAGCAACTATTGAGTTGCGAAACTGCTTTTAAAGCCTATGTTTAATAGTATTGATATGTTTTGATATATTAGGGTTGTAAGACATGTTTGGGGCATAACGTCGATCTGTTTTAAACCCTTGGGGGCTATTTTACCGATACTCCTTGTTGATACCCAATTTTTCCTAGAAATTATTTTCACACTTGCATATTACTTTCAAAATCACTTTTCATAAGGAATGGTATTTTTCCATAATTTTTCACATTTTTTATCAATTTATTTTTCTATTTATTTAGTATTTTATATTCAATAATTATTCATAAATTGTATTACAAATAATTTCAAAATGCTTCCCAGCTCAATATATCATTTTTAATCCTATTAGGATTTAATTATTTCACAAATTAACCTGGCATTATTTAGCTATAATTACACAAATTTTGCAACTATGGCCCAATTATGCATTTATGCTATTTTTAATTCTATAATTACTCATTATATATATATATATATATATATATATTAATATTAGTTAATTACCTTAAATTTTGTTTACCTAGCATTAGTTTATTTTTATATTATTATTAGCTATGTCATTAATTATCTACCTATTTTTTATGGGTATTTAAAATCTAGCCACTTTTAATTTTGATTCAACCCAACTTACCCGGACCTTTTAACCCAATTACCTACCCAGCCCAAACCAATTTCCTACCCGGCCCAACCCCGAACCAATCTGAGTCGTTGATCAAATTAAATCAACGACCCAGATCATTGTTACCTTAATTAACTTAGACTAACCCCCCCGACCCCTCTCATTTTCATCGGTCCCTCATCTCTCTACTCTCTCTCTATCTCTCTAAGTCTCTTCTAGAGACTTCGTGTCTCTTTGGGCTCCGATGAACCTCTTCGCCTTCTCCGGCTGTCTCTTCGCCAGAGACCATGAAGCTCTCACCATCCTCCTGCCTCATGTGGTTCCCTCACGCAGGCGTTTGCCATCTCTACAGTCTTCAAGAGACCTAGGTTAATCCTCCTACCCCTTAGGCCTGTGCTCGTCATCCTCCGTCCATCTCCGGCTGTTCAAGCAAGGTCTGTGACCTTTTGGGCTTAAACCAGCGACATTTGAGGTTTTTCTTATCTTTCTGGGTTCTCTTTGAAACCCTAAATGCTTAAAACCCCCCGATTCTTTTAGATCTATGATAGATCTGTGTATATTTCAAGCTATTTTGTTGTTTTTCCCAAAGATTCTCCGAGTTTTCCTTAAAAATGACTCTTCATCTTCAAGCTAGGGTTTTTTCTTAACACCTTTCTCAAAAAAGAATGATTCTCTTTCTGATTTTAAGTATTATTCTATAATTTTTACTATGTTTGCACCATTTATTTGTGTTTTTTCTCTCATCTGACTTACTATGTTGGAAACCCTAAGTTGTTTTGTCTCAATCTTAGGATTCTGAGTCTGTTTTGATAATTTTGCTCGTTTAATCCATATATGAATGTTCTGAATTTTTCTTTGACTTTACCATATTGTGTTCATTAGGGTTTCTGATCTTTGTGTCCTTTACTCGTATCGTGTTCATTCTGTTATTTCCTTTAGTCATTACTATGCTCTATATAAATCCTTGATTTTGTGTGATTTTGCCTTTTACCCTACCTATTCATTAGGTTTTCTGGTCTTTCTTCTGCTAGTACCATGTTTATTCTAATATTTCTTTAATAATTTATTATGTTCTAACTTAAATCCCTGATTTATGGGATTCTCTTACCCTACTTTGCCTATTCCTGCTTATGGCTATGTTTGCTCCGTTCAGTTGTAGTACTTTCCTTGGGTTAATATTACCTTCTAGGGGAATCCTTGATTCCCTGTGATTGGTATTCTTTGTTCTCGACTGATTGCAATCTTTAAAACATTCTCTTGCCTTATTTTATGGTTAATTAGGCTGTCAACTGATTCTTCAATTTTTCTTAATTAGAATCTGTTGAACCTAGACTCTATTACATGTTGTATACTTGTGCTATGCTAAACTGTTTCCTTACATATTAGTTCAGCCTCGTATGGTTTCATTCCTTATTTAGCATTGCTTATTACCGTTTGAATCTCAAACTCCTTGATTAAAGGAAGTCATCACAACTGATCTGATTTTACCTTATTCTTCTGCCTGTTTTAAAACTATAAGTACCTTAGTCTCTCATTAGCACAAGGGACGGAAGACAGACCTTGTTCTACTCTCTCTTGCTCACACATATACACTCTATTGCTCCTATTGATTGTCTGTTGTTACTAGTCGGCTGAAAGCCAAGAGTAGTTGTGATGTTTGCTTATTCCTTACTCTGTGCTTGCTATCTTCAACTGGTATGTTTACAATTTATATTTGACGTCCCCAATACAACATGTTTCTCTGGTTACTACGATTCATCTTGCTTCTGATTTTCTTTTATTCATGGTTGTGTTGTCCTACTTGCAACTAGTTGGGTATATTATGTTGTTTAGTTCTTGGTATCCCCTCCCATATAGCCTCAACATGTGATCCCTAGGATACTGTAATTGTACTGTATGTTTCTTAATACATTCTATACTCTTAACTGTTTCTTAAACCCATGTGCAATCATGTCCTACCCTCTCCCAGTACTCCCTCTAAATCTTATTCTATGTTGGTCCTATACTCTAAGCATTTCTATTTGTATGACCATTCCTAAGTCTGTGTCCCACTGCCTGTACCAATTTGCAAGGCTTCTGCCTGTTAGGTATTCATCATGTATGTGCTCTATGTATCCCAATTGCCCCGTGTAAAGACTTGTGTGCTGAATCTATCTTGGTTCTGTGAGTGTTACTGAATATGTTTGGCTCTATGTTTGGGCTTCTAATTGCCTTACTCTTCTCAAATCTGTTTTACTCCCTCTTATCTTCAAAACTATTTCAAACAAGTCCCTTTTAACATTGTTTTCTACTAAAAATCTTTTCAAACTTATCTTCTGCACTTCACTTGATTCTTAGACCTTAAGTTCTTCCCGCTCAGTATGAGCACTGCTTTGGGACCCTTGAGCTCCCTCTGAATTCTGACACGCTGAGGCTGGTATTTCCACATTGCACATGTTCCACTCTTGGTTACCAAGTCTGGGTGTGAGCATTGCCCGGGAGCCCTTGAGATCCTTAGGGAACTTTGACACACCTGGACTGTGAAAGGGCTTTAAAACACCATATGGCAATGAGGTTTGGAGGATTTGGGCCTAAGTGAAGGCTCCCTATAGAATAACTTCTTATTTTCTCTTTGGTTATGTAATTCATAATTCCGTCCTGTAATAATTTGTAAACAACTCATGGGGGCTGGATAGTGAAATAGGACGGCTAACTATGCATGCTTAGTTATTACAAGGGTAGAAACCATGTTTAGGCTTTTATTTCTTATCTGCGCAAAGAGATCATGTGTAGGTTCACATCCATGCATTAGAAATCTTGTTCCTTAGGTCCCATGTACACTGTTTCAGCATGTTCATCCTTATATCAGTTAGAAAATCCTGTGTTAAAATATGCTAATAACTAGTACTTTACGTGGCGCACTGACATGTACTCTTAGATATCCTGCCTTAGGATAGAAACAACGCTAATAAATAGGTCATTTTCACATCTTCTACATATTCTGAAAGCATTGAAATATTTATGCATTTACAATATCCTATTTAGGTCCTGCATGTACATCACTCTGCATTCTCTGTGCATTAGATATCATGCCTTTAGGATTGCATTCATATACTCTTAGGCATCTCTAACTTAATTACTGATAAAAACAGACTCACACAGTTGGTAATATTCCTGAAATCTGAACATCTAGAACAACATGTTTAGTAATACAACTCAAACCGTTTTCCTCTAAGTAATTCTAATAACGGATACGTTGTCTCACGCCTAGGTAAGCCTTAGGTGCTAAATTTGTTAAAACTGGAAATATACTTCTTTATATGTGCTGCTTAACTATCAACGGGTCTAAACTCAGTAGGCAAAAACTGATTAGGATTCTCTCTCTGAATTATGCAACAAATCTGCTTCTCTATTGCATTATGGACTCACCTAGATATCATGCTTTAGGATTCTGAAATTAATACCGCCCTTACATGTGTTTGAGTCGTGCTAATTATATGCATAATCTGTGGAGGTGAACTTGAGCCTCTTATATGCTCCTATGTATTTCCCATTCATTGTAGTCCTAAGTGTTCTTGTTTGTCGCTTTAGAATCTTTACCTTCAAACCTGAGGGTTAGCCTAGTACCTCCCTTTTAGGATAGTAGTCCTAATCTCCTCCGGGACTGATAGGATGGGACAGGTAATAGCACGCAATAGAGTTCGTGACTAACACGCGCTTTAATTACCTTCGCGGGGTGGGAAAGGGTAGAATATGGATATGATGACCGATGCGCTAATACCACGTGTAGCCCCTCTTTGAGGAGTGTCTATCGGGTATTGCATTGATGTGATCCGTATTGTTTTAAACCTAGGATACCTTTCCCTTAAAATGTTATATGATAATTCTTTTTTAAAAAAATGGATAATTTTAACACTTTCTTGCTTAATATTCTAAATCCCCTCTTACTTGAGCCCTTTACTTGTTATTTGCTAATTGTACAAATTCACGAAAACTATTTGGCTGGGAACCACACTTGTGGATCCTGAGGGGTGCCTAACACCTTCCCCTTGGGATAATTTCAAGCCCTTACCCAATCTCTGGTTAGTAATGTAGTCATGATTGAACCCCTTAGGTGCCCTAACGCACCGTTAAAATCGTTAGGTGGCGACTCTCCAAAATATGCAAACTCCCTTTCCCAAAAGGAAAGAGTTGCCTCTACCCTAATGTCATGCACCCGGATCTCTCCGCGAGGGGAAAAAAGGGGGCGCGACACTCCTCACTTTGAAACTATGATTTTACACTCAGTCTTTCTTGTGAAATTGTTGACACTCCTATTTGATGATATTACTATTTCTTGAAACGAAATACTGTTTTTGGTTGAGAACCCTGTTTATTTATGGCCCGAGTGGCATGTTGAGAGTGTCAGACTGAGTGAGGCTGAGTGCCAATATTGTGAGAATGTTATGATATGAGAGAGGCCGAGTTCCTGAGAGATGATTGATGCCATGATTTGTCTTATTTATAGCGCTTGGGTTGTAGGAGCCCCTCCGGAGTTTGTACACCCCTAGTGAGCGCAGGTACCAACTGAGTGCGAGTGTCGAGTTCTGAGTGCCGAGTGACGAGTGATTGGGAGACATGAGTGACTGTGAGGTGTTGAGTGACTGTTACTGAGCGATGGTGAGGTGCTGAGTGATGAAATATGAGTGATGATATGGCCCGAGGGGCGGAATTATGATGATATTTTTACCGAGCTTGAGTATGATTCACTTCAGTCTTCTATACTGATATTTTGGGAGTTTTACTGAGAAACATTTGAAAATATACTTGTTCAAAGGATTTTATTATAAAATGATTTTTCACACTCATGTATTAAATATATACTTCACTCAGCCTCTGTGTTTTACTATTTGTGAATTGGTGTATTTGTTGTTGTGTGTTTCTTATTCTTCAGACTGTGATTTATTTTCATTACTACTGAGTTGGCGTACTCACCATTACTCCCTGCACCTCTGTGTGCAGATCCAGGTACTGGTTCTGAGCAGTAGCTATCAAAGTTCGCGCATCGTTAGCCTTTTGGGATTTCGAGGTAGCTGTCCAGCGTCCGCAGCTTCTCCACTTTCCTTCTTCATATAGTACTTAGTATTTGATTCCTAGACATTGTTTATGACATTAGCAGAGTTAGTTGATTTTCTTAGATGCTCGTGATCGGTTGACTCCAGTCCTGGGGAATTTGTTAGACAATAAATTATGTTATATTTACTTAAAGACTTAGAAAATTTCTATACTTGTTATATTGGTATTTGATGATATTGAGAAATTATATTAAAGAAATTTGTAGTTATGTGATGGTTGGCTAGCCTAGTTCCACGATAGGCGCCATCACGACCTGTTAGGATTTGGGGTCGTGACAGATACTGGAATACTATTAGTATTATATTGCAAAAGGAATCATTGATATATATTTGTTTATTCTAACAAATAGTGTCAAGATTTTGTTGGTTATGCAAATGCAGGCATTTTTTGAAGTTCGTTCTTCAAACAATCTATTTGTGTGCGAGAGTACTACCATATTATCATTTCACAAGGTAGTCAACTGTTATATTTATCCGAGTCATGTCGATGTACTAGCAACTGATAAAGCAAGTGACTCAACACACAACAGATCTGTGACTTTTCTTTGAATCGAAAGAAGGATATATTGAACGAGACATAATAAAGCATATATTTCATCAAAGTTCATTATCAGACACAATCTTCACCGAACGGAGAAATAGATGTTAAACATATTTGTTCGCTTGATAATTTGGTGGTTCTATTCAATGAAGCATGAACAACCTCAACAATTGATAAGTTGGTATACAAGACCGGAATATGTCATCACAGAGAAATAAATTGATGTTTTCATCAGGGGGAGGCAAATATGCATTGTACTCTTTTTTCCTTAGCTAAGGTTTTATCTCACTGGGTTTTCCTGGCAAGGTTTTTAATGAGGCAACAGGAAATGCGTATTACTAGATATGTGTACTCTTTTTCCTTCACTAAGATTTTTTCCCCACAAGGTTTTTTCTTAGTGAGGTTTTAGCGAGGCACATTATCTGTGGACATCCAAGGGGGAGTGTTATAAAATATATATTATATGGATGTCCACAAATCAAATATAACTCCCACTACTCTTATTCATTATACCACTACTTCTTACCATTATGGTTGTAACTCCCACACCTCCATAACCTCCTCCATGATCTTCCCCCATGATCTCAATAGTTAATACCATGTTCATGGCATCCCTTAGTATTACTTATATCATCGTATAAATAGAGGGTTTGGGTATCAAATTGTATACACTTGAAAGAAATGAGAAGCTCTCATCTCTTTCTCTCTACACTCTTGTCTATTTTCTTGGTTTATATTATTATTTTGAGTTTAGTTTCTTAACACATATAATACTTTTAAAGTGCATTTCTATTTTCAGAAGGTCAGAATTAAATTGATTGGATACTTGAGCATAGACGAGGAGTCAATTAATTATAGTCCTTTTTTGGTTTCTCACTCGGTGCCGATACCTCCATTAGAACCCGACTATATTCGGATTTGCGCCACATGGGTGTTAGGACCGAAAATAATTAGGTGTCATGCGGGAGCTAGTAAAGAAAACCTTGAACGATGATAAATCAGACAGTAAAAGAGAAATCTACCAAAAGAGACACAAACATTTAACGTTGTTTGGTCAATTGACTTACGTCCATGACGGAGATGAGCAATCCACTATAATAAAAGAGAGTACAAAATATCGAGAGAAAACCTCACGAAGAGGCAAACACAAGTAACACACTAACACTCATCCCGTAAAGTTGCCCACCTAAACACGACTCTCAAACCCCATATCGCTACATTGTGGATGCTACTGAATGAGAAGGAATGATCCTTAATTTATAGAGGTCTAAACCTTTTCCTACAAGAAAAAGAACTATCCAAATATGGAAAAATTATAATTTTCTTCTACATAAAGGAAAACCAAATTATGGTAAATATGTTGTCCTTTCCTTCAAGAAATAGGAAAATAAAATATGGTAAGAAAATCAGGACAACCCTAACAATTCTCTCCCTTAGCCTGAATTTTCTGACAAAAAAATCGGATCCACCTTCTTCACATATAATCTTCAACAAGTCGCATCTGCAATTCTCCACTGCAAAGTTTGTCTCAACGTGCGTAGCACTCCGGTCAAATTTCTCAGACAAAATCATGATTATTGTCAAATAGGTTGCGGCTAGAACTAAAACCGCCAAGATAAAATCATCATGCTTATATTCGCCTCCATTCCGTAACACCCGGATATATAACCAAGGCTCTGATACCACTTGTTAGGACCAAAAATAATCAGGTGCCATGCGGGAGATAGTAAAGCAAACCTTGAACGACGATAAATCAGACAACAAAAGAGAAATCTACCAAAAGAGACACAAACGTGGTTCGGTCATTAAACATTTAAGTTAAGCATCCTAAAACTTATCCAATTTATGCTTAATTAATTACTTAAAATACTACTTACTTTAGCACGCTTTATGCCGTACTATCATGGTCATATAGTACCTTGTATGGAACTGGTCCATAAATACTGGGTATTTTAGCTCGGGCCGTATTTTATCCTAAAATGACAAACTTTGACGAAATTCATTTTCTTCGATTCGCTTACCCTCTCACCTTCACGAATTAACTTATCACTTGTTTGAAATAGTGTAATACTTATAATCCCAAAATAAATCTCATTCTCGAGCTTATATCAATTTACTTATGGCATACTTCCACGTACGAAAATATGAGGTGTAACATCATTCCCCCCTTTGGAACATTCGTCCTCGGATGTTGACTGATGAACTTATCATTTTAATAACTTATGTATTTCGAATACTTTAGTACTCTCCTTGCCATATAGAGAACTATTTTTTGAATAATTCCAAAGGCCAGGGCATTCCCCCTTTAGGCCTCTTTATCATACCACGACTTGTGGTCGTGATTCTTCCAATCTAGTAACTATCGCTATCTTCTGTCATGGACTTTTTCCTTGCATGTGCACCTATGCGACTCTTCTCTCCAGTTTTTAGCCAATCTCTGGGCCTCACTTTGTAAATCATATGCACAATTATGACAAGTTGTATACTCTTCGCTCGGTACTTTGTTGAACTCAGGAATATTGCTATATCTTATTTCATAGACCCGATTATCCATCCATATGATTTTGTTGCATCTAGGTAGGTCATACTGTACCATAACTCTTACTTCAATTTATCGTTGCTGAGGTCTGGTACCAAACTCCAGGTTAATCTCATTGCTTTCCTATGTGTATAAATCTAAGTCCTTAATGCTTCTCCATTATTGTTCATCTTAAGAATTATGGCCTATTCTCATCTCATACTTTGTAACTTTCATCTATCCATTATTGATTCACCTCAATGTTGATCTATAATCTATTACTGATAACTTGAAACTTCTTATGTAATACATTGTCACCAGGGCTTACGTCTCATCAGAGAATATCTGAAGTGGCTTGCTTAATCCACCTAAGGGAGATACTATTTCGATAACCATATCTCTTAGCATCCCAATGTTACTCATCTTGTGCGAGGAGGGTTATTCTAATCCTGTGTCGTCCGTGGAATCTTTTCTTCTTTTTTCCCCCTTCAAATCATTACTCAATCGAAGGCCCAAACATCATCATTTATCTGTCACAATTGCACCCTCATTCTATTACTAGGGAAACATTCCATCTCTTCTAAATACTACTAGTATTAGACTCCTTTGAGTTCATTATGGCTATACCGAGCTTTCTATAATTTAGAGAAACCATCAACTCTCTTGTTTTCATGGGTTTAAATCTTTATGACTTATCCATTCTCGTCGACTTCTCACTCGCTCTTTCTTATCCTTACATTTGTCTTCCTAAAACCTTGTCGCTCTACCATACTTTAGCTTGCGACCGATTTCCTTATTTTATTCTGGAACATCAAGTGAGACATCACATCGTTTCTAATACTTCTTTACTCTCTTAACTAGGCCTCTCGATACGTAAAAACCATAGGTTGGAAGATATGCCACTGACGATGCCGTTATCATTCCTGGATACCGAATCCCCGCGCTTCTAGACTGCTATCCGAAGTATGAACTATTCATAACTTTCTGTATTTGAGTATCTCGTACGTTGTTTACCTTTACCTTACTTACCTTAAAATCTCTCATCACATCTACTATTTATTTCATGACCTCCCTTCCACATAGGTATAATTCACATCTACAACTAAAGATCTCTTATAATACTTGCACCTCTGGTGCATACACAATCTGATGGTATCTCCATACTGACTTTTTGTGAGACTGGTACTCTTCTAGCCGGCTTGATTGTAGTGACCTTATAGAATATGGTTGTTGTACTATATCTCTTGTAACTCTGATATTAAGAGTGATTCTTCTATTTTCTCAATCACGATTCCTATAATTTTCTGGGTCCAGTAATCAAACTTCCTGATTTACTTAGTTGATTAAACTCTTTAGTTTCCTCTTCCTTTTTATCAGCCTTCATGTAGGCTTAAGTTATCTTCCAATCTGCGGCTCCTGGTATTAGTTATTACTTTAGCCTTCCATGGGCGCTATGGAATATCCATGATACAATCTTCTAACAATTCAATCCTTTGTCTATGCCCTGGACTCAATTCTTTCTTTTAACTTATACCGGAGTCTTCTAAGGCTGTATGAATATAAACATATATGCTGCATGGATAATACTACAAACTCTTAAGTGTGTTCTTAACGTAACTGTTGAACCAAGTCACCGCATGGTTTTGAAGATTGACAAATGCCTACTCAGTTGAACCAGGTCCATAAGGGCAAACATAATCAAACAGACCCATTGGCACAAGAAGCGTACATGCACAGGAGATAAACATGATCTGTGAATTATCTATGAACTAAGAGGTTGTCTCCTAAAGTGAAAAGTTTGCAAAGTGATAAGAAGAAAGAGTTCGAATTCAGCAAGGACAGAAACAATCGAGGAAGTTGAGATGAACACAAACTCTTCCACCAAGGAAGAGTTGCACTAGAACTGAACAACAACATCTCAACTACTGGCGCTATAAAATATTGAAGTACTCCTACTGAAGAATTGATCGCACAAAGACAAAAGTGAAACAAGAACTGAAAGAAAAATTACCAAAGCAATTTTGCAAGAAGAATCCTTGTGCGATACAAAAGCTACTTGAACTAGCTAGAAAAACCAGTTACATCTGTTATCTTTTGAGTCTAGTTGGTTTGTAGTAGGTGATTAAATATTGTATCTTTCAGCTTTATTAGAAGCAATTGTAATAGGTACACATTGATCAAGTTAGAGTTAACTTGAAGTTTGTCGCAATTAGCTAGAGGCTAGTTTGCCACAAAGGGATTAGAGTTAGTCCTTAGGTTTACAAAAGAGTTTATTTTCTAAATATTGTTTGGCTCAGAGTTTTAGTGAAGAGTTTGGGAAAATCCTACTGGGAAGTAGGTCGTGGTTTTTTTCACCTTTTGAGCCGGGCGTTTTCCCCGTAAAATTGTTGTGTTCTTTAATTTCTGCAATTACTTTTCCGCAAACAGTAGAAATTGGAACACCAAGAAGAACCAGGTTCTTCTATAGAGACTGCACTCAAAAATTGGACACCAAACAAATCACCCCCTCCCTCTTGTGTAGTATTGGCGTATAAAACATCAATTGGTATCAGAGCGGGTTATCCTTGAAAAGGCTAACACCTTAGGAAAGATCAAAATGAGCGCACCACCTGGAAACTGGGAGGGTCAATCAACTGCAAGGCCACCACTCTTTAATGGCCAGTATTATTCTTGGTGGAAGAACAGGATGAAGGACCACTTGATTGGAGAAGACTATGAGCTTTGGGACATAGTCACTGATGGTCCTCTAGCCACCATGAAGAAGACTGCTGAAGGAGTAGATGTACCAAAAACTAGAGCTGACTGCACTGCTGAGGATCTGAAGAAATGGGAGAAGAATGCTAAGGCCAAAAAGTGGCTAGTGTGTGGACTAGGCCCAGACGAGTATAGTAGAATCCAAAGCTGCACCACTGCCAAAGAAATTTGGGATACCTTGCAAGTAGCCCATGAAGGAACACCTCAAGTGAAAAGATCAAAAGGTACTCTACTACACTTTCAGTATGAAAACTTTACTATGAAAGAAGGAGATATAATCCAAGAGATGTACACGAGGTTCACAACTATGACAAATGAACTCAAGTCTCTTAGTAGAGTGATTCTTGAAGAGGACAGGGTGGAGAAGATCCTAACAAGGGTCTTGCCAATTTCCTGGGAGAGAAAAATCACTGCTATCCAGGAATCCAAAAATATGGCAACCCTCAGATTGGACGAGCTTATTGGAAACCTTACTGCCTATGAACTCAGAAGGCAGACAATGAAAATGGATGCTCCAAAGAAGGAAAGGAGTCTAGCACTGAGAATCATTGAGGGAGAATATTTGGAGGAAGATGAGATGTCCATGATCACTAAGGAATTAAGAAACTTCCTCATAAGGAAAAAGGGCATCTCAAGAGGTGGAAACTACAACAAAGCTAAAGCTCCAGAAAGGCCAATCAACGAGGGATGCTACAAGTGTGGAAAGACTGACCACCATATCAAGAACTGTCCTCAGTGGGAATTGGAATGGAAAAAGGAGAGATTCGAAAGAAAGAACAAGAAGAAGGAACTGGTCCAACCCAAGAAAACCACAACAAAGGCTATGGTTGCTGCTTGGGGGGAAAGCTCAGATGAAGAATCAGAAGATGGTGAGAATGAAGAACAGGTGCTCATGGCAATTGGAGAATCCGATGAGGAATCATATGAAGAACCGGAGGTAAGTATATCCCATCTCAAAAACAAAATAAAGTTCTTATCTAAAGAGAAACTCTCTAAGTTGCTACTGGATTTCATGGATGATTCTGAAGAAACAACCAAAGAGAAAGAACAACTCTCTAAAGAATGTGCAATGCTAAAAGCAAAATGCATGAACCTGGAAATCAGAGTAAGTGAATATGAAAATAAAAACATTGTCCTGATGAACCAGGTTCATCCACTTGAAACTGAGATTCTAGAGCTAAAATATGAAAATTTAAAGTTAAAGCTAGTATCCAATAAAAAGATTGTTGATCATTCTCATACCATATTAGAAGAAATATGGGAAAACTAAAAGATAATATGTATACCAAGGATGAACAAATAAGGAATTTTAAAGAAGAACTTGGTAAAGTCAAACATGAGTTAGATCGAACTTGTAAATGGAATAAATCCTCTGATGCCTTAACATGGATTCAAGAAAACCATAGTAGCAACCGGAGAGGACTTGGCTTTGGGATTCAACTACCCAAGTGGGATCCCAAAAGCAAGTATCTCACTCTCCCTGAGAATAAAATCTATACCCATTGTGGTAAGACTGGTCATTACAAAATTGAATGTATTGCAAAAGAGCAAGCCAGTCGAAGAAATGAGAGTTTTGTTAAAAAGAAAAATTGGGCCAGAAAAAGCTTAATTCATCCTTTCTCTCATAGAAAAGGACCCAAACTAGTTTGGGGTCTTAAAACTAACCCTGTCACGACCCAACCTATGCGCTGCGACGGGCACCCAGTACCTTACTCAACCGAGTACCAACATAACATATCTTTCTTATCGTACTATCATGGGTAAATGGGACAAAAGGGCCGTCATGAGATAACAAGAATAAAATATAAGTGCATACTAGACATAGGATGACCCAACAGTATATAGAAACTTACATGTGACATACGGGCCTATAAGGCTGACATGATCATTTGTAAACTCAAAACATAGGCCGACAAGGCCATACAAATATCCCTATACCTGCCATCTATCTACAAGCCTCTAAGAGTACATAAACATCATAAAGTTCGGGACAAGGCCCCCACATACAACTCAATGCACGTCTAAATCATACTGACCCAATGAGCCACTCCAGAGCAAATGGAGTGCACCAATATCTTCTGCTGAGCTGATAGCCTACTTGGAGGACTCTCAACCTGTCTATCGGGACCTGCGGGCATGAAACGCAGCGTCCCCAGGAAAAAGGGACATCAGTACGAATAAAGTACTGAGTATGTAAGGCAGGAAAAAACATAAATAAGAACAGTAATGTAAAGAGAGATGTAGGAGATACAACTTGTAGCATCTGAGTGCTTCTAAGAGACAATAACATGAAATGCATGATACATATATACAAATAATCTTTTAAAGCCATACGCCTCTTTGGGCATCATCATCATCATAGAAAATTTGCCTCTGTGGGCATCATCATCATCATATCATACCCGACCTCAAAGAGGACTCGGTAAACCCAACTGATCAGTGGTTGCACAATAGGTGCCATACCCGACCGACTATAGCGCGTCTCGGTAGAGTAAAATAGATACATATATATAATGCATGTAGGACTCACTGGAATCATGTTCTGAACATTACAGAGTGACGTATGGTCGATATTCTCCATAAACATTATTATGGCTAACTCTTCATCGAGAATCTTATAAGGATCAGAAAAAACCAACAACATTGATAACATAAGAATAAGAGAAGCAACCTCAACATCAATTGTTCCATAAGAAGGGAAACAATGTAAGTACTGCTAGCTTCTAAGAGTAGAGTATCTTTGGAAGCTCGTTCATTGCATTATGTACAATCGGAGTCGTGCAAAAGAAGGAAAGGGATAGCCTCACATACCTTTGCAATCTTCTCTCCCATCGTCAACCAAGCTCAATATGATCTTCTTACGTCTACAATGAGAACCTGACTTCGTCGTCATCATATAAGCATTGTAACTCTTATATTTCAAAACAGATATTCTACCAGAAAACGGACAGCACCTCCCCTATTTTAACTATATCCCATAGGCTACCAAAGGTCACCAAACAGCCCAAACAACACAATATAATTCACAATAAGCTCTTAGTTCAACAATCATTTTGAGCGGCAAGCTCGATTGGAATCCGTATAACCCATATCACACCTTATAGACTTCATACATTAAGTTAACAACATAATTAATATTATAATGAAGTAATTAATCAATGATTTCATCCTTATACCGTATATGTATATCAAAGAAAACAATCCACAACTCCAGCTTTCTTCAATTGGCAACTTTATTCACCAGTTCATGTCTAGTCCAACCATTTAACTTAAAATACATCAACACAACTTTAAGCACCTGCAAGAACACATACACACACCTCCTAAATTAGCTTCAAGTTGGAATCCAAGTTATATTTAGCTTACAACAACCCTCAATGGAAAAACAACACCATAGAAGTGACTTAAGCTAATCCAAGTATTATCTTGTAGTTTATTATCCTAACAACTTAACCAACATACAAGCAAGCTTAAGCACAATTAGTAGCCTGTTATACTCATATTAACCAGTATAAAAAACTTAAAATTTCAGAAACACAGCCCACAACTATCCTCAATGACAACACAACCTCAAAGAGGTGTTATTCTTCACTAGAACTAACTTTTGATGTTGAAATATGGTGTAATCCATTTGCAAGACTTGAAATAACCTAGGGTTGATATGAAAATCATAGGAGAGTATTTTACAGAACATAAACCACTTAAAACAACATCCCACACGAGCTGGAACCACCCAAAAATCAGCAACAACAAGAATAACAAGAAACTTACTAGCGCGACGGGATTCCCGACACTTGATTTGTGTTGTTTGCCCTTTGTTTTGTCTTGGATCATGACAGAACCTTGAGATAGTGTTTTAAGGTGTATAGGGTCTGAATATACTGAAAATAAACGAGTTAAAACGGGGTTTGAGGCGTCTTATGTATATCAACATATCTAAACCGCCTATGTGGGTCCCATAGAGAGCTGCTTGGCGCAGTCTCGCTAAAATAGGAATATCTTTCTACTTTGACTTCGTATAGACGAACGGTTTAATGAGTTGGAATCTAGACTCATATATCTTAAATTGGGTAGGTAGATCATACCCTAATTCCAAGTATGTTGGGAGAAAATATCAGTTATATTGACCTAATTTTCAGCACATTATGAGTGTAACTTGTGAACACCTTTGCCAACTTTTGTTCCACAACTTGCTTGACTTCAAAACGTAGCACACGACTATCATACGACAAACATAACTCATAGAATAACCTCCTTATCATGTTAATAACATTGTCTCGCCCTAAAGTACATGCTATAACATTCCAAACTTGTCGACTTTCGACGAAACTTATTTTCTTCAAATGGTTTAGATTCTAAGCTTTCCAATCCTCTTGGTACTCATTATTCATGATCTTAAATATTTGTAACCTCAAAGGTAACATGATTAACTTATTGGCAAAGAGGATCTCATTTCTGAGCTTAAATCAATTGACTTACGACGTACTCTCATGTACGAAAACATGGGGTGTAACAAACCCCTGATTTATTTTTATAGGTTCAAGTGAGAGGAAGAAGCCAAATTTGGTACTTGGATAGTGGCTGCTCAAAACATATGACAGGGAACAAGGAACAGTTCCTTTCACTTGAAAACCTCAAAGGAAGAAATGTCTCCTTTGGAAATGGAAAGAAAAGTGAAATTATAGGGTTTGGTAAGGTAGGTAAGGATGACACACATTCCATTGAACATGTGTACTTGATAGATGGCTTGAAATATAGTCTGATCAGTGTGTCACAGGTAACTTGGTTGCTTTCACTTCCACAAAATGTTTTGTGATTAACCTGCTTACTGACAAGATTGTTTTGAAGGGAAAAAAATGAATAAAATCTATGTCATAGACTTGTCCACACTGTCTGAAAATGAACTCACTTGCTTAAGTGTGTGGGACAGTGATCCCCTCCTTTGGCACAAAAGACTTGGTCATGCGAGTCTGAATCAGCTTAACAAATTATTCTCTAAGGACTTAGTGGTAGGGCTTCCTAACATTAAGTTCAAGGAAGACAAAGTTTGTGCGGCATGTGCAAGGGAGAAACAGGTAAGATCCTCATTCAAAAGCAAGAAAATGGTCAGTACCACCAGGACGTTGGAACTGGTTCATATGGACTTATGTGGTCCTATGAGAACTTTGAGCAGAGGTGGTAAGAAATATGTAATGGTGCTTACTCAAGGTTCACTTGGACCTTATTTCTGACATCTAAAGATGAAGCATTTGATATGTTCACTTCATTTGTTAGAAAAACTCAAAAACAGTTGGGAAATCAACTAGCATCAATAAGATCTGATCATGATACTGAATTTGAGAATGCAAAGTTTGCTGAGTTATGTGATGAACATGGTATCAATCACAACTTTTCTGCCCCTAGAACCCCACAGCAAAATGGGGTTGTTGTAAGAAAGAACAGAACTCTTGAAGACATGGCTAGAACCATGTTTCTTTCTAGGAAACTACCCCACAGCTTCTGGGTAGAAGCAATAAACCCTGCATGCTACATAATAAATAGATGCATGACCAGGCCACTAGTAGATAAAACTCCTTATAAATTACATAAAGGGATAAATCCCAACATATCCCACCTTAGGGCATTCGGATGCAAATGCTTTGTGCACAATAATGGAAAAGACTCCCTAGGTAAATTTGATCCCAGAAGTGATGAGGGAGTATTCTTGGGATATTCATCACATAGCAAAGCTTATAAAGTATATAATAAAAGAACTATGTGTGTAGAGGAGAGTGTGCATATTGTTTTTTATGAAACTAACACTCTTTCTAAGAGGCAGGAACCAGAAGATGAGGAGCTTGGACTAGTCAGAAGCAGTGAACAAACTGGAGAAACTATGGAAGATGGAGCAGGTGATGGACCAGGTCCAACTACCCCGAGCAACATGACAGGGGGAACTCAACAGCAAATTACTCTGGACCTTGGTCCTGATCATGTTCCACAACAAAGACATC
Organism: Nicotiana undulata; assembly: GCA_005239495.1. Taxonomy (NCBI): domain Eukaryota; kingdom Viridiplantae; phylum Streptophyta; class Magnoliopsida; order Solanales; family Solanaceae; genus Nicotiana; species Nicotiana undulata. Next base: position 46,438 of record ML277017.1, on the reverse strand, counting down.
ATGGGATCATCTAGAAGTGAACAATTGGTGCTCAAACCACACAGATATCAGAGTTCTCACCCTCTTGAGAACATTATAACAGATTTGACATCCAGAATCAAAACAAGATCCTCTTTGAAAAATCTGTGTGCATTTGATGCCTTTCTATCCTTGATTGAACCAAAGAACATTGGTGAAGCCTTACAGGATGCTGACTGGGTAAATGCCATGCAAGAAGAGCTGAATCAATTTGAAAGAAGTCAAGTATGGCACTTGGTACCCAGACCACTAGATAGATCAGTAATTTGCACCAATTGAGTCTTCAGGAACAAACTCGATGAGGATGGAACTTTTACAATAAACAAGGGTAGACTGGTTGTCCAAGGATATAGTCAAGAAGAGGGAATTGACTATGATGAGACCTTTGCTCCTGTGGCAAGATTGGAGGCAATCACACTTCTTATAGCATTGGCTGCACACATGGAATTCACTCTCCATCAGATGGATGTAAAGAGTGCTTTCCTCAATGGCTATCTAAAGGAAGAAGTATTTGTAAAACAGCCTCCAGGTTTTGAAAGCAAGGAGACACCTGACAATGTATACAAACTTGACAAGGCTTTGTATGGACTCAAACAAGCACCAAGAGCATGGTATGAACGACTATCAAAATTCCTGCTAGAACATGGATACAAACGAGGTAAAATTGACAGTACCTTGTTCTTAAAGAAAAAAAGGTAAGGATCTCCTGGTTGTGCAAATATATGTGGATGATATCATATTTGGGGCGACCTCTGAAAAATTGAGTAAGTAATTTTCTAAACTTATGGGGAGTGAGTTTGAGATGAGTATGATGAGTGAGCTAAACTTCTTCCTAGGCTTGCAAATCAAGCAAAACTCAAATGGAACAATGATCCATCAACAAAAATATGTGAAGGAATTGCTCTAAAGATTTAAAATGGAAGACTCAAAGGAAATTGACACCCCCATAGCCACAACCACAAAATTAGATGTGGATGAACCTGGTTCATCCGTTGATCAGAAGTTATACAAAGGGATGATTGAGTCTTTATTATATCTCACTGCCAGCAGACCTGATATTGTGTTCAGTGTAGGACTGTGTGCTATATTTCAGGCAAATCCAAAGGAGTCCCATCTAACTGCAGTGAAGAGAATTCTGAGATATCTGAAAGGCACTACTAATCTATGCCTTTGGTATCCTAAAGGTAGTAATTTCTACCTTGTAGGATATGCTGATGATGATTATGCAGGTTTCCTGGTTGACAGGAAAAGTACTTCAGACATGACTCACTTTTTGGGCTCTTGCCTTGTGTCTTGGGCCACCAAGAAACAAAATTCAGTAGCTTTGCCTACTGCTGAAGTTGAATATGTGGCTGCAGCCTCATGTTGTGCTCAGTTGCTATAGATCAAGCAACAACTCATGGACTTTGGTATAGAGGTTGGATGCATTCCTATTTTCTGTGACAACACTACTGCAATTAGTATGACGAAGAACCCAGTTCATCACAAAATAACTAAGCGCATAGATGTTAGGCACCATTTCCTAAGGGATAACTATCAGAAAGGAATGATCTCAATCGAATTTTGTGCTACTGACAAACAAATTGCAGATATCTTTACTAAAGCACTGAGTGGGGAGCATTTTGAGAGAAACCGACTTGAATTAGGGATGATTAAGATCACCTAATTGAAAAACAAAAATGAAAAAAAAAATGAAAAAAAAATGATTTTTTTGTGTGGCTAGAAACACTAAAATAGATAATTAACCAGACTAATCATTACTTAGTATCATGACTTTACTTCCATACTCTCTTACCATGTATTACTATGATTTTCTTGTTGCTAATGATGTTTTTCTATCTTTGTAAATTGAGGCAAATTAAAGACTTTAACATGATGAACCTGGTTCATCGCTGCTGGTTCATCTGACTGACAAGGTACGTGCTCATCTCCATACACTTATTGAAATAATTATAGTCACACGTGAGCAGGACTCTATCTATATTTGGTTCATTTCAAATTCGATGTACTTATCCTAAAAAGAACCAGTTCCAAAGAGTCCCATCGTATCTTAATTAGCCTAGATTTACGGATCCCTAACCGTCTAATCAATGACGCCCCTACACCGATTAGACTTCCACTTGACTAATAAATATGCCCGTTGTACAATTAATAACCACATATTTAAAAGGCCATCATTACCTCCTCTCTTCAAAATCATAACCGTTGAACCTAGTTCTTCATTCCTCTCAAACCAAAACTGACCGACTTTCTTCTCTACCAAAATTATTCATAAAAATGTCTTCACCACCCCCTGCTTCATCTTCCTCCACCAACCCTGATCATGGGGAAGATAATTCTAGATCCAATTCTCCATCAGTATATAATTCACATTCTCCAGCCAGATCTTCAACCCCCCAAAACCCTCCAGTTCTTGAACCTACTCCTGAACCTAAACCTAACCCCACTTCAGCCCCAGGGCACGTAGAGTGAAAGTTTTGGCCAGAAATCAGTTGCTTCTGGTTCTCGTGCCAAGTTTCTGGAAGAAATACTTCAAGCTAACAAGGTCCAAGATTCTGAATCCTCCAGTGAATCCTTCAAATCCACTAATGAGGATGAAGCATCATGTTCATCAGACACTGAACATGGAAATCTTGAAATTGGGTCTGCATCTGGTATGGCTGAGAACATATTTGTTTTGGTTGGGTCGATTGTGGATGTAGAAGTGCTGGAGAGGCAGATAAAACTTGGTAAAAATATAAACCTTGAGAGAGAGGGAGAAGGGAGCTCAGTAAGGGGATCTGGGAAGAACGATGCCACTCTGGCTATTTGTGGCCCCGCTCCTATGATTGATGAAGAAGGAGTCACAGCTTTAGGGGGAAGCAGCAGCAGGTCTGGAGAGCCTACAATAATCAGTAGATGAACCTGGTTCATCTATTGAGGAGACGATGGCTGAGATGCTGAGGAAGTTGGGGGAGTCCTATAATCCCAAAAAGAAAAGAACTCCTAAGTCCAAGAAGGCTACTACCCCAGTTCCACAGAAGAGGAAAGCTTCATTATCTGTTGATGCTCCTACCCCAAAGATTCGTGCTACAAGAAGTGTTGTGAGGCAAGGAGAAGAAGAATTGGAAAGAGCTCTGAGAGAGAGCAAAAAGAAGAAGGCTGCCAAGGGTAAGGCAAAAGTAGGAGAGCCTATTGGGGAAGTTACTATTGATGATGATGGGATGGACCTGGTCCATCATGAGGAGCAGCCTGCTCCAGTTGTGGTTGAGACATCTAAACCCAAGAAAGGTAAGGCTTCTTCCAAGAATTCAGCATTTGTGTCTGCTACACCCTCAACCATTGCAAAGAGGACCATGTATGAGTCAAAGAAAGTAAAGATTACTAATGATGAGGAATAAAGTGGAGGAGAAGAGGAAGAGTCTGGTGAAGAGACTGACAAACTCACCATGTTTGGCAAGCATACTATCTTGAAAGGAAAGCTGGTTAAAGATCTTGAGGAATCAGGGATGATTTTCCTGATGGATACTTTGGATGTGCAAGGGTGGAAGGATATGGTTCTTCACCTGGAAGGAAGGCTGGATAGGAAGGAGTTGGTTGAATTTATGGCCAACGCAGTTATCAAAGATGGCAGGGTATCTACCAGGTTTCAAGGAGTTGACATCTCGTTTGATGCTAAGGAGATGGGAGAGATACTGAATATCCCTGCTGAGGGTTGTGATGATTATACAAGGAAAAGATGGCCTAATCTGGATGGTATGGCCTCAGCTCTCAATATCACCAGGTTTTTCTGTGATAATGAACAAGAACCTGAGCCCAGGGCAGTATTCAAGAGCGAGACGCGATCTCAGCACAAACTGTTCTTTGAATTTGTGATCAAGTTTCTGTTGCCAATACAAGAACAAAGACACATTAACATCTATATGGACCTCACGCTTATGGAATGCTTGTACAGGGGTAAGCAGGTCAATTGGCCTGCTTTCATCATCCAGCTCTTGGACAGAGTTGTGAATGGAACCAAGGCACACGTTATACCTTATGGATTTATTCTGACTGCTGTGCTTTCCCACTTCAAGGTTCCTGTGAAGAAAGCTGAGACGGCTACTGCTAAGGACTATTTTGGGAAGAATACATTGCTGACCTTTGACTACATTGTAAATGTTCCTGAGGATGAACCTGGTTCATCTAGGAAAGTGCCTGTTAACAACAAGGTCAGATCACTTGTGCAGGAAGGTGAGATAAAGGATGTAGAGATCCTTCGATTGAAATCTCGCCTTATTGAGGTTGAAGCTGAGCGGGATGCTCTCAGAACTGAATTAGCCAAAGAGAAGGAGAAGAATGAGGGTGTTCTTCAACAAATGCTCTCCCTTATTTAAGCCAAGACCACAACCTCATCTGCCCCTTCCCAGCCTTAGGAGTCCAGTGCCACCAAAACCCCCTTAATGCCAAGTTTGGGATTTTATCTTGTTATGTTTTTTTGTTGTTTTGGTCATAGTTGCGACTATTTTTAATTTATCTTGTGTATGGTGCTTGATATATGATCTAATCAATGAATTTGCTTTTTGGTTATTGATTTTGTCTCAGTTTCTTAAATAGCTTACATTTGATTGTTTTTTTTAATGATTAATCATGCTTTGCACCTGCAGTTGCCTTAATGGCCATGAATAATTGTTAATAACTTTGATAAGTTTATCATTTTGCAACTTTTAGATGATGCCAAAAAGGGGAAGATATGTGCTTCAAAGATTTTTGTGATATTTTATAACATAATGAACCTGGCCTCTCTATGATAAATGCTTAAAAACTTCACAAAGTGTTTATGTTGGATTGAAGTATGTGCAGGGTTAAGCACAGAGTTTGTCATCATCAAAAAGGGGGAATTTGTTGAACCAAGTCACTGTATGGTTTTGAAGATTGACAAATGTCTACCCAGTTGAACCAGGTCCATCAAGGCAAACATAATCAAACAGACCCATTGGCACAAGAAGCATACATGCACAGGAGATAAACATGATCTGTGAATTATCTATGAACTAAGAGGTTGTCTCCTAAAGCGAAAAGGTTGCAAAGTGATAAGAAGAAAGAGTTCGAATTCAACAAGGACAGAACCAATCGAGGAAGTTGAGATGAACACAAACTCTTCCACCAAGGAAGAGTTGCACTAGAACTGAACAACAACATCTCAAATACTGGCGCTATAAAATATTGAAGTACTCTTGCTGAAGAATTGATCGCACAAAGACAGAAGTGAAACAAGAACTGAAAGCAAAATTACCAAAGTAATTTTGCAAGCAGAATCCTTGTGCGACACAAAAGCTACTTGAACCAGCTAGAAGAACCAGTTACATCTGTTATCTTTTGAGTCTAGTTGGTTTGTAGTAGGTGATTAAATATTGTATCTTTCAGCTTTATTAGAAGCAATTGTAATAGGTACACATTGATCAAGTTAGAGTTAACTTGAAGTTTATCGCAATTACCTAGAGGCTAGTTTGCCACAAAGGGATTAGAGTTAGTCCTTAGGTTTACAAAAGAGTTTATTTTGTAAATGCTGTCTGGCTCAGACTTGTAGTGAAGAGTTTGGGAAAATCCTACTGGGATGTAGGTCGTGGCTTTTTTCACCTTTTGAGCCAGGTGTTTTCCACGTAAAATTGTTGTGTTCTTTAATTTCTGCAATTACTTTTCCGCAAACAGTAGAAGTTGGAACACCAAGAAGAACCAGGTTCTTCTATAGAGACTGCACTCAAAAATTGGACACCATACAAATCACCCCCCCCCCTCTTGTGTGGTATTGATGTATAAAACATCAGTAACTAACTCTGGATCATTAATCGAATAATTCTGTTCGTTCCTTCTCAACTTTCTTTAAATGCAAGCAATTGTTTTTCCTGTTCGTTCTGCCACTTGTTGCGAGCATACTTAACTTATCTTGGTGTCCATACATATTGGAATTCCATACAACTCATATCATCTTGAATATTGCTTCTAATTTTTACTTCCCGTTCATTTTCCACGGTAGGTGTCACTTCCTTATGGAGTGCATACAACGTTGTGGTGAGACTGTTGTTATAAGATCACTTCCTCTTTAGGCCACTAATCTTAGGTTGAAGCCTTCGTCTTTACTCAGCTAGTCTTTCATTGTAGTACTTAGGGAGGAACCTCTGACTCTTGTAATGTTGCGAGCTTGTTATATTGTATACCCGAAGAACGTTTCGATGTTCTTACTCGCCTATAAATACCTGTAGTTAACACTTGTGCTCGTGCGATTGCTTCAAAACTGAAGTTTTGACTGTCTTCCCAGTGGCATTCTCTTTTATTTCTGTAATACTCATATGATACCTTTAACTACCCTAACTCTTATCTGAATATTTCTCAAGGGTTCTGATGTCATATCCGCGAGACTGAATTCCCCATGTTGGGGTTCTCTATGTTTATCTTGCATGATCTGCTAATTTGTCGGTAACCTCTTGTCTAGCCATGACTAGGCTCTTCCTGAATCAACTACTAATTACTCGTTGGCCCATTCTCATATCAATATACCACAAAATCTTTCTTGGGTTATTTCCTTTGTCTAACTTACTTCTCGTACTGGCTCCTTATTTATCAATAACATTCCGGGCAGGAACCCTTACTTCTTTTCCTTGACGTCGTGCTTGCATAATATTCTGGAATCGTAACATATCTGTAGGATTTGGATAAGTGCAATCTCATTCTTTTTTTTATTGCATTATTCCTTTACCATTCCATAGTTACTAGAACCACGTAATTCTGACTTTATGCCACACCACTCGATATTCCCCCTTTAGGGGAGTACTAGAATTTGGGGCTACGACGATTTACCTATGGATGTTTTACTTCTTCATTTTTTTGGCTTCTCTTCACAGCATCGATGAGCCTTACTCGCCTTGCGGTAATCCTTCTGTACCAAGGATAACAAAATTCCTTACTCACGAGGGTGACACTTAATATAACTGGCACATACAATCTCTTAAGATGAACTTTGCTCACATTGCTTGCTTTAAAGAAGCGTCTTCCTGAATGACCATTCTCTGAATTTCTCATGAATCTTCTTATGTTGTCCATTCTATTATCGCCGAAATGAAATATGAAATTTTCCTTTAGGTAGTCGCGTTGGAATCACGAACTTATTTCTCCAAATGAGGATATGACTTTATGGCCTATATTTTTTTGTTGTCTCAAGGTCTGTCATATCTCGTCTCTTCCTTCGCTTGACTATAGACTCTGCAATACTTTCATTTTTCTGATTTACCATTGTCATCCATGTATCACATCTTGCTCATAATGCTTCATTAACTCTCTTCTTATTTCCCTACTAACATCTCTAACTATCACTTTATTTTGAAAATTCCAACAAGACATTGTTTTGCTTTTAGCTCCCCTTGCTCCATCTCTTGGCTCTTTGGGTTGCCTAACATTCTCACTCTACTAGGGACGAGAGCCACATTAAGGTAATATTTATCCATTCAAGGCTTCCAGTGCCTATCTTTGTAGTACTCATATCCAGCTATACTATTTTAGAGTGCACCATATGGGTGTATCACTAGGAGATATATTAGCACATTTGCAATATTATTTGGAAATGTCAACTAACTCAAACAATCCATCCATCATTTTGGGTCACTATAACCCCAGTCGGATCTTGATATCCCATCCTTCTCTTAAACCATACATGTTAGCTCCCATAGGACATAACTAAGATCGATGTAGCTAATTGTACATACCTATATTACTATTGAAGGTAACTCAAAAGGCTTATATTCCTCTACCTGAATTGTAAATATTGTTAACCTTCTTTAATTGGGCGCCTCATACCCTTCTTCATTTTGCTTCTTTTGCTTGTTGAAACTTGTATTTATCTTCTGAATCTCTCATTGTCTTTCACCATAAAGGTGGATAAATATTCTTGCCTTAGAGATCCTTATCAAGAAGCTTACACATCTTAGTACACACATGATATGCCGAATACCTCATATTTTACCATCATAAGCATGATGCGAAAATTGAGTTCCTCTGACTCAACTCTTCCACGGCTATATCTCTTACCAGCCGCCCTTCTGGATGTAGGCATCGTCATATTATGAACAAGATAGAGTTTAGGAAATTGAGTTCTTATAACTGAGCTCTACCACACGATCTAAAGTAAGAAGAAAGAGTGACGGTCTTAAATGCCCTATAGCTTCCTGCTCTTAAGTGTGGTGCACAACACACCCATAAACAAGACTCTACTAGACACGGCTTGTCAACTCCCTAGAACAGAACCTGGTTCTGATACCACTTTTGTCATGATCCAAATCGATGGGCCGCGATGGGCACCCGGTACCTTACTCAACCGAGTACCAACATAACGTATGTTTTCGTATCATGCTATCATAGGTAAATGAGACGGACAGGTTGCCGTAGGATAACTAGAATAAAACATGTAATACCAGCTTATACATCAGACATATAGGTCTATAAGACCAAAAGGATCACTCGTATACTAAACATAGACCGACAAGGCTATACAATCTATTACGTACATGACATATGTATACAAGCCTCTAAGAGTATATAAATACCATAAAGGTCAGGGCCCCTCCATACCAAACAATACACGTCTAAATCATACTGACCAAACATGCAACTCCGGAGCAAATGGAGCGCACCAAAATATTTTGCAGAGCTGATAACCTACTTGGAGGACTCTCGACCTATCTATCAGGACCTGCGGGCATGAAACATAGTGTCCCCAGGCAAAAGGGACGTCAGTACAAATGATGTACCAAGTATGTAAGGAATGAAATTTCGTAAACAATAGTCATGAGAGAAACATGAAGTAAAAGACTCAACATGTATATCTGAATAGCTCTATGAATCATTTAATATTATCGTGTCATGCATATGCGTATAAATGTCTTACCATGCATGGGTATATGCTTTCATAACATCATTAAGCCTCTGAGGGCATCCCATCATATCATTTCGGCCACTGTGGGCAAATTATCAACGTATACCACACACACACACGCACACACATATGTATACATATATATATACGTGTATATAATACCATCTGGTCATGGGTCAATGTAAATGAATGCAATGCATGAGAAGTATGTCAATAAAATCTCTCGGAATGTCATAAGACCATTATGTCTTCGATTAATATCATGAAATAAACTTTATCAACTTACTTATTTTCTGAGACCCATACACAGATGATAGAATAATATGACACATGGGGAATCAAGAACATTAGCATCTCTAGTATTTCTATGAATAGAGTCATGTATGTAAATTGCGCATTTGCTCGTTTCGTTTGTGTCGTATAGATCATACCAAAAGAAAGAAGGGATAGCCTTAATATACCTGAGCCGACTCTCTTTACAATCCCTCTCACATACGTCAATTGCGACAAATATAACAACGGATCAAAGTATGCAAAATTCCATACGACATTCTCGAGAAAGATTGTACCGTGCTTCCTTAGAATTGCAATTCTTGTTGCTATTGCGTAATATAATATCGTATGAACTTTTCTCAAAGCAAAATCACGATTCAAATCTATCTTACTTTGTGAATTTGATCATAATCTCATAAGACTTTCCTTGAACCTTCATCCATATATTGTATTTGAAATTTCACAAATTCATAGGCCTTCTTACTTTGAATTTATAGAAGCCTCAATAAGATTATGAGATAGGAATCATAAACTTAACATTACATCTTTCAACTCAAAACTAAGTTGAAGTGTACATAACATTATCTAATAATTATCCATAACTTTTGTATCACCTTAATGAGATAAGGAGTCTCTTAAGTTTGTTGATTTTGTGGACTCCACTTGATGGCTTAGTCTTGCCAAAAAATGTAACGACCGGGCCGGTCGTTCCGTGAGATTAGCCTCGTTTACTCTGTTTATTCTTTATCAAGTGTTTTATTTATCAGTTATGTTGTGTTGGGTCGGTTAGTTCGGGTTCTAAGTGGTCATGGTGAGAAATGAGACACTTCGTCTCTTAAGTTGGCTTAATAGTTGGAAAAGTCAATCGGGAGTTGACTTATAAATAAATGAACTCGAAATGCAGATTTTATGGCTTAGATAACTTCTTTAGGTGATTTGGGACCTAGGAGTGTGTTCAAAATATTTTTCGGAGGTCCGGAGTAGAATTAGGCTTGAATTGGCGGAATTGAGTTTTTGGCGATTTCTGGTCGGCGGTGGAAAATTAGCTATTGGGGTCGGATTGGAATTCTGGAAGTTGTAGCAGGTTTGTAGTGTCATTTTGGAGTGTGTGCAAATATTCAGGTCAATCGGACGAGGTTTGGTTAGTTTCGGCATCGTTGGTGAGTTTCGGAAGTTTGAAAATCATTAGGCTTGAATCATGGGTTGATTTAGTGTTTCGATGTTATTTTGGGTGTTCCGAGGGTTCGACTAGGTTCGGGTGATCATTTATGACTTGTGGGCACCATTGGTTGAGGTCCCATGGGCCTCGGGGTGAGTTCTGATGGTTGTCAGATTGATTTTTTTGGCACTTAAGGAATGCTGGTGTTGCTGTTCTATGATTTCCGCATATGCGGATAGGTGGCCGCATGTGCGGAATGGACGTCGCAGGTACGAAGTTTGGACTGGTGGAGGTTAGTCGCATAAGTGGAAAGAGTACCGCACCTACGAGCCCGCAGGTGTGGTTGGATGACTGTAGATGCGAAATGGGACCCTAAGTGAAATTTCCGCAGGAGCGCACCTAGGACCGCAGGTGCGGGCGAAGGACCGCATGTGCGGTTTCACTGGGCAGAACAGATAAATAGTGGCCTTCGCAAAATTTAGCCATTTTTCCACCATTTGTCTTTGGGTTTGGAGTTCTTTTAAGAGGAAATTGAATAGGGATTCGTGGTATAACACCCTTAGGTAAGGATTTTGAACTCACTACTCGATTATGATGATTTCTACCTGATTTGACATGAAATTATGAGGATTAAGGGTTAAATTGGGGGATTAGGCCTTGAAGTTCTTGACTTTGATTTGAGTAATTGATGGGTCGTTTGAGGTTGTATTTCTATGTATTTGGTTTGTATGAACTCGTGAGAGCGTAAGGATTCTAGTTTTGTGATTTTTATCGGAATCCGAGATGTGGGCCCGGGGGTCAGGTTGGGCCAATTCCTGGATTTTTGCTTAAATTTGATAATTTTCGAGTGGGCTTTGTTCCTTTAGTATATATTGATGATATTAATCTGGTTTTGGTTAGATTCGGAGCAATTGGAGGCCGAATCAAGAGGCAAGGGCATCGAGGATTAGTATTTTGGCCGGTTTGAGGTAAGTAACGATTGTAAACCTAGATCTGAGGGTATAAACTCCGGTATTTCGTAATGTTTTTGATAAATGAGGTGACACACATGCTAGGTGACGAGCGTGTGGGCATGCACTGATAGGGATTGTGACTTAGTCCGTCTCGTAGAGACTATTACGCCGCGTATTTGACTTGAAACCATATGATACCCCGTATTATAGATATTGATACTATATTTGGGTTGTACGCTATGTTTGAGGCCTTGTCTGACCTGTTTGGACTCTCAGGGGTATTTTACTACTATTCTCACACTATTTTGATAGAAAATATAAACTCAGTCATGCTTTATACATGTTCACTGTTTATTCTTGTTTATCACGCTGTTTTAGAATATTGAAAGATATTTTGGGCTGAGTCCCTGTGACTTGTGACGAGTTGCCTAAGTGGCTTGTGAGGATGACTGAGTGAGGCCGAGAGCCAGATTGTGAGGACAGTGATGAAATTGTTATACAAATATTTTACACGGGATTTTAATGGAAACTTGGGATTTTCAAGAAAATATCCGAAATGGGGATTCCTGACTTAATGTATTTATTTTACTGCTGTTTATCACATGGTTTTACTGATTTTAAATGCTTGTCACTGCATTCAAGTCTTTAGTTATAATTGTTACTTACTGAGTTGGCGTACTCACGTTACTCCCTGCACTATGTGTGCAGATCCAGGTATTGGGTCAGAGCGCTAGCTTATTCACTTATTGAGCTCATTCGGGGATTGAGGTAGTTGTTCCACGTCCGCAGCATGCCCCCTTTCCCTTCTTATTAGTCATTTTTACCTATTTCCAGACTTGTAGTAGTAATGAAAATGGTATCGTATTGTAACACTTCTTAGATGCTCATGACGGTTGACTCCATATGTCTGGGGTTGTGTTTAGACATTTGACTATTTTTATTGTTTGGAAAAATGCTCAAAAACAGAATTTTATAGAATATGGGAGTACTAATGTATTAAATGGAAAGTCTTATATGTTATTTCGCGGTAGATTGGCTAGACTAGTATCACGATAGGTGCCATTACGGCCAGTTTAGATTTGGGGTCATGACAAGTTGTATCAGAGCCTAGGTTACATAGGACTCACCGGTCATAAGCAGGTCTAGGAAATTATTGCAGATCGGTACGGAGACGTCTATACTTATCTTCGAGAGGCTGCAGAACCCTTAGGAAAATCTCACATTCTTGAATTCTGTCGTGTGAATCTGTTGATTCTAGAAACTAAACATCTGTTGTTTCATTCTCTCACAGATGGTGAGGACACGCGCTACCGATCAGGGTGACCAGACACCAGCTAGGCCAGCGAGGCATCGAGGCTACGGTCGAGGCCGTGGTAGAGGTAGGGGTGCATCCCGTGCAGTAGTCGAGGCAGTACCTGTAGATCCACCTATTGTTCCGGATCAGGTCCCCGCCGCAGATGTTCCAACGGGACCGGCTCAGGCACCGGCAATGCCTATTGTGATTTCGGGTCTTCAGGAGACTTTGGCCTAGATTCTGACTGTGTGCACCAGTCTAGCACATGCAGTTGTTGTTTCTACTACAACCGCTACTTCTCAGGTCGGGGGAGGCACCCAGACTCCTGCCGCCCGTACACTTGAGCCGGTCGTTTAGGGACTTCAGACACCAGGGTCAGCTCTAGATTAGCCGGTTGCATCTGTCCAGGATTATGTTATTCTAGTCATGCGACATGACAAGCAGCGTAGGTTGGAGAGATTGGGTAGACTTCAGCCTCCAACATTCAGTAATGCTGAGGGCGAGGATGCCCAGGGTTTCTTAGACAAGTGTCAGAGGATTCTTCGCACTGTAGGGATATTGGAGACAAGTAGGGTCTCGTTTACTACCTTCTAGTTCTCAGGAGCTGTATTCACTTGGTGGGAGTCTTATGAGTGGCGTAGGCCTGTTGGTGCGGTGCTCCTTACTTGGCAGCAGTTTTCCACTCTCTTCTTAGAGAAGTATGTTCCCCAGTATCGTAGAGAGGAGCTGCGTAGACAGTTTGAGAAGTTGCATCATGATGAGTTAACAGTGATGCAGTATGAGATGAGATTTACAGAACTATCTCGTCATGCTTTGGAGTTGGTCCCTATTGAGAGGGAGAGGATAAAAAGGTTCGTGGATTGCCTCACTTCAACTTCGTATTCTGATGACTAGAGAGAGGGTATCGGGTGCTACTTTTGAGCAGTTTATGGATATTGCCCGGGATATTGAGGCAGTTCGCCGTCAGGAGCGTGATGAGAGGGAGGCCAAGAGGCCTCGAGGATCTGGTAGTTTAAGGAGTGTTCCCTCCAGGGGTCAGTTTCAGCATAGTAGAGGCCGCTCATTTAGGCCTCCTCAGCCAGCTCGCCCAGTTTATAGTGGTGCAGCATCGGGGCATGGTCCCCGCAGTTCTCATTCGGGTCGCTCTTTATTCAGTGCCCTTCCAGCCCAGAGTTCATCTCGAGCACCATCAGTTCAGGGTTCCTCTATTCATGGTTCTTCTAGTGGCTATCCTGGTGATAGGGGTTCCCTTTAGTCTCCGTTTCTAGCACCAGGGAGTTGTTATGAGTGTGGAGAGTTCGAGCATATGATGAGAAGGTGTACTCATCTTCTGTGGGGTCCACCTCAGCATATGAGTCAGCCCTCGACTTTAGCTCCAGCTACTTCACCACCCGCCTAGGCAGCTAGGGGTGGGGTCAGACAACTAGAGGTCGCCCTAGAGGGAGAGGTTGATTAGGTGGAGGTCAGGCTCGTTTCTATGCACTTCGTGTTAGACCAGATCAAAGGCCTCAGATTCAGTGATTACAGGTATTGTCTTAGTCTCACCGAGATGCTTCGGTCTTATTTGATCCTGGTTTCACGTATTCCTATGTTTCATCATATTTTGCCCATTTTCTGGATATGCCCCGTGAGTCCTTAGTTACATCTGTTCATGTGTCGACTCCAGTGGGTGATACTATTATTGTGGACCGTGTGTATCGGTCATGTGTGATATCTATTGGGGGTTTGGAGACCCGAGTGGATCTGTTGTTGCTTATTATGGTGGACTTTGATGTGATATTGGGCATGGATTGGCTATCTCCACGTCATGAAGTTCTAGATTGTCACGCTAAGACCATGACCTTAGCGATGCCAAAATTTCCGAGAGTTGAGTGGAGAGGTTCTATTGAGTATTTGCCTAGCAGGGTGATTTTATACCTGAAGACCCAACGTATGGTAGAAAAATGGTGTTTATCGTATTTGGATTTTGTGAGGGATGTCAGTGTTTAGACTACCGCTATTGATTCTGTTCCAGTGGTCCGTGATTTTTCGGACGTGCTTCCTGCTGACCTGCCAGGCATGCCACCTGACAGGGATATTGATTTTGGTATTAATCTGATGTCGGGCACTCAGCCCATTTCCATTCCACCGTAACGTATGGCACCGGCAGAGTTGAAGGAACTGAAAGAGCAGCTTCAGGAACTCCTAGATAAGGGGTTCATTCGGCCTAGTGTGCCACCTTGGGGTGCATCAGTGTTGTTTGTGAAGAAGAAAGATGGTTCCATAAGAATGTGTATTGACTACGGGCAGTTAAACAAGGTTACAGTCAAGAATAAGTATCCTTTGCCTCGTATTGATGATTTGTTTGACGAACTTCAGGGAGCCAGGGTGTTCTCTAAGATTGATTTGAGATCCGGGTGTCATCAGCTGAAGATTCAGCATTCATATATTGCCAAGACAACTTTCAGGACTCGTTATGGTCACTATGAGTTTATGGTGATGTCTTTTGGGCTGACCAATGCCCCAACAACGTTCATGCATTTGATGAACATCGTGTTCCAGCCGTATTTGGATTCCTTTGTTATTGTGTTCATTGATGACATCCTGGTATATTCTCGCAGCCAGGAAGAGCATGCTCAACATTTGAGAGTTGTGTTGTACAGATTGAGAGAGGAGAAACTTTATGAAAAGTTCTCCAAGTGTGAGTTTTGGCTTGGCTCAGTAGCTTTCTTGGGGCATGTGGTGTCCAGTGAGGGTATTCAGGTTGATCCGAAGAAGATAGAGGCGGTGCAGAGTTGGCCCAGACCGTCCTCAGCTACAGAGATTATGAGCTTCCTTGGTTTGGCGGGGTATTACCGTCGCTTTGTGGAGGGGTTTTATTCTATTGCTTTGCCGTTGACCATATTGACCCAGAAGGGTGCTCCGTTCAAGTGGTCGGACAAGTGTGAGGAGAGCTTTCAGAAGCTCAAGGCTGCTTTGACCTCAGCTCCAGTGTTAGTATTGCCATCAGCTTCAGATTCTTATACTGTATATTGTCATGCCTCGAGGATAAGCATCGGTTGTGTTTTGATGTAGGAGGGTGGGGTGATTGCCTACGCCTCGCGCCAGTTGAAGACTCATGACAAGAATTACCTAGTTCATGATCTCGAGCTAGCATCCATTGTTCACGCCTTGATGACTTGGTGTCATTATTTGTATGGGGTGCATTGTGAGGTTTTCATTGATCACCATAGTCTGTAGCATCTGTTTAAGCAGAAGGATCTGAATTTGCGTCAGAGGATATGGTTGGAGCTTCTCAAGGACTATGATATCACTATTCTATACCATCTAGGGAAGGCCAATGTAGTGGCCGATGCCTTGAGTCGCAGAGCAAAGAGTTCGGGGAGTCTAGCATATCTTCCAGCAGTAGAGAGACAATTAGAACTTGATGTTCATGCCTTAGCGGGCCAGTTGGTGAGATTGGATCTATCAGAGCCCCGCCGGGTATTGGCTTGTGTAGCCTCCAGGTCTTCTCTTTATGACCGTATCAGGGAGTGCCAGTATGATGACTCAGACTTGCTCATTCTTTAGGATAGGGTCCGGCGAGGTTATGCCAGGGATGTAGTTATTGTGACGGTAGGGTTATGAGGATGCATGGTCGCATATGTGTGCCTAATGTGGATGGGCTTCAAGAGTTGATCTAGCATAGGCCCACAACTCGCGGTATTCCACCCATCCGGGTGCCGCAAAGATTTATCAGGATCTGAGGCAGCATTATTGGTGGAGACGGATGAAGAAGGATATTGTTAGATTTGTAGCTCGGTATCTCAACTGTCAGCAGGTCAATTATGAGCACCATAGACCAGGTGGATTGCATCAGAGGTTGGATATTCTGGAGTGGAAGTGGGAGCGGATCACCATCAACTTTGTAGTTGGGCTCCCACGAACTTCAAGGAGGTTCAATGCTATATGGGTTATTATGGATTGGCTGACCAAGTCCGCGCATTTCATTCTTGTTGGTACTACTTATTCTTCGGAGCGGTTAGCTGAGATTTATATCCAGGAGAATGTCCGGTTGTATGGTGTCCCGATTTCGATCATTTATGACAGAGGTACTCAGTTCACATCCGCCGTTTTGGAGGGCCTTGCAGAGAGAGTTGGGTACTCAGGTTGAGCTGAGCACAACATTTCATCCTCAGACGGACGGGCAGTCATAGCGCACTATAACAATTCTGGAGGACATGTTGCGTGCTTGTGTCATTGATTTTGGGGGTTCATGGGACCAGTTTCTGCCACTCGCGGAGTTTTCTTATTATAATAGTTATCAATCGAGCATTTAGATGGCTCCGTACGAGGATAATATGGGAGGAGGTCTTGATCTCCGGTTGGTTGGTTTGAACCGGGTGAGGCTAGGCTATTGGGCACAAATTTAATACAAGATGTGTTGGATAAGGTGAAGTTGATTCAGGAGTGGCTTCGCACAGCGCAATCTAGAATGAACAGCTCTGTGGAACGGAAGGTCCGAGATGTGTCTTTCATGGTTGGAGATACGTTTCTACTGAAGGTGTCACCCATTAAGGGTGTTATGCGGTTCGAGAAGAGGGGCAAGTTGAGTCCCCGGTTCATTAAGTCATTTGAGGTGCTTCTAAGAGTTGGAGAGGTGGCTTATAGACTTGCTTTGCCACCCAGCTTACCGAGTGTTCATCCGGTATTCCATGTTTCCATGCTCGGGAAGTATGTTGGTGACCCGTATCATGTTTTGGACTTAAGCACGGTTCAACTTGAGGGTGATATGTCTTATGAGGTAGAGCCAGTGGCTATTTTGGGTCGTTAGGTCAGAAGGTTAAGGTCTAAGGATATAGCTTCAGTGAAGGTGTAGTGGAGGGGGCAGCTGGTGGAGGAGGCCACCTGGGAGACCGACCGGGAGATACGGAGCAGATATCCTCACTTCTTTGAGACTCCAGGTATGTTTCTAGACTCGTTCGAGGGCGAACGTTTGTTTAAGAGGGGGAGAATGTAACGGCACGGTCGGTCATTCTGTGAGATTTTCCCCATTTCCTCTGTTTTTGCTTTATCATGTGTTGTTTATCTCAGTTATGTTTTGTTAGATCGGTTGGTTTGTCTTCGGAGTGGTCGTGGTGAGAAATGAGACACTTAGTCTCTTAAGTTGGCTTAATAGTTGGAAAAGTCAACTGAGAGTTGACTTATAGGTAAATAACCTCGAAATGCAAATTTTATGGCTCGGATAGCTTTGTTAGGTGATTTGAGACATAGGAGTGTGTTCGGAATGTTTTTCGGAGGTCCGGCTTGAATTGGCGAAATTACGTTTTTGGCGATTTCCGATCGGCGGTGGAAAATTAGCTATCGGGGTCGGAATAGAATTTCGTAAGTAGGAGCAGGTTCGTAGTGTCATTTTGGATGTGTGTGAAAATTTTCAGGTCAATCGGACGAGGTTTGGTTATTTTCGGCATCGTTGGTGAGTTTTGGAAGTTTGAAAATCTTTAAGCTTGAATCATGGGTTGATTTGGTGTTTCAATATTGTTTTGGGTGTTCTGAGGGTTCGACTAGGTTCGGGTGATCATTTATGACTTCTTGGTACCTTTGGTTGAGGTCCCGAGGGCCTCAGGGTGAGTTCAAATGGTTGTCGAATTGAGTTTTTTGGCACTTAAGGAATGTTGGTGTTGCTGTTACGTGATTTCCACAGAAGCGGATAGGTGGCCGCAGGTGCGGAATGGATCTCGCAGGTGCGGAGTTTGGATTGGTGGAGGTTAGTCGCAAAAGCGGAAAGAGTATCGCACATGCAATCCCGCAGGTGCGGTTGGATGACCGCAAATGCGGAATGGGACCTTAAGTGAAATTTCCGCAGGACCGCACCTGGGACCGCAAGTGTGGGTCCGCAGGTGCGAGTGAAGGACCACAAGTGCGGTTTCACTGGGCAGAACATATAAATAGTGGCCTTCGCGAAATTTAGCCATTTTTCCACCATTTGTGTTCGGGTTTGGAGCTTTTTAAGAGGAAATTGAAGAGGGATTCGTGGGATAACACCCTGAGGTAAGGATTTTGAACTCACTACTCGATTATGATGATTTCTACCTGATTTGACATGAAATTATGAGAATTAAGGGTTAAAATGGGGGATTAGGGCTTGAAGTTCTAGACTTTGATTTGAGGAGTTGAGGGGTCGTTTGAGGTTGGATTTCTTTGTATTTGGTATGTATGAACTCGTGAGAGCGTAAGGATTCTAGTTTTGTGATTTTTATCGGAATCTGAGACGTGGGCCCGGGGGTCGGGTTTGGCCAATTCCGGGATTTTTGGTTAAATTTTATAATTTTGAGTGGGCTTTGTTCCTTTAGCATATATTGATGATATTAATCTGGTTTTGGTTAGATTCAAAGCAATTGGAGGCCGAGTCAAGAGGCAAGGGCATCGCGGATTTGTATTATGGTCGGTTTGAGGTAAGTAACGATTGTAAATCTAGACCTTAGGGTATAAACCCCGGTATTTCGTATTGTTATTGATTAATGAGGTGATGCACATGCTAGGTGACGAGCATGTGGATGTGCACCGTTAGGGATTGTTACTTGGTCCGTCCCGTAGCGACTATTACGCCGCGTATTTGACTTGAAACCATATGATACCCTGTATTTTAGATATTGATACTATATTTGGGTTGTACGCTATGTTTGGGGCCTTGTGATGGCTTGTTTGGACCCTCAGGGGTATTTTACTACTATTCACACATTATTTTGATAGAAAATATAAACTCAGTCATGCTTCCATGAAATGATGTTCTCGGGCCATGAAGATAGTGCCTCTGAACGATGACGCCTTTGGATAGGTTGGCGATATTTCAGCCCATGAAAAATGCAATAGTATGATGCTGACAAGACAGTGCTTAGTCTTGCGAATTAAAAGGGCAGATCTTAGCCTGAAAGGAAACGAAATAAATAATGACATGGATAGCGGTTGCTTTGAAAAGTAAATGGGAGGCAGCGTTTTAGCCTCAGAAGGCAGAATGGTAGCCTTATGCAGGAAATAAAATGCAGATGGAGACACTGCTTAGTCTCGAAAGGCAAAATAGTAGCCTTATGCAATGCGGGAAATAAAAATACAAATGGAGACAGTGCTTAGTCTTGAAAGGCAGAATAATAGCCTTATGCAAAGAAAATGCCGATGGAGGTAGCGTTTAACCTCGGGAGGCAGAATAGTAGCCTTATGCAGGAGATAAATGCAGATGGAGACATTGCTTAGTCTCGGAAGGCATAATGGTAGCCTTATGCAGAAGATAAAATGCAGACGAAGACAACGTTTAGTCTCGGAAGGAAGAATGGTAGCCTTATGCAATGCAGATGAAGATGGAGACAACGTCTAGTCTCGAAAGGCAGAATGATAGCCTTATGTAGAAGATAAAATGCAGATAGAGGTAGCGTTTAACCTCGGAAGGCAGAATGGTAGCCTTATGCAATGCAGATGCAGATGGAGACAGCGTTTAGTCTCGGAAGGCAGAAGGGTAGCCTTGTGCAGTGCAAGTACAGAAAATAAAATGCAGATAGGAGTTCTTAGATGGTGATAAATTGTGGCGATATGATTGTGGCGAGTATTGCGGTAAGTGAAGTGCTGCTTGCGATGATAATAAATATCAGCGTGTGCGACGAGCTTGAGAAGTGTGTCTTTGAGCAATGTGTGTTATTTGGGAGGGTAATATGTTTTGGGGGCCTTTGCGATTTTCGTGCCTGCATCCAAAGAAAAATCGTGAGTTTTGTAAAGGGAAAGGTTATGTCATGCTCCAACCTTGGGAGGCGTGGCTGGCACCCGGTGCCAAACTGGCCCGAGAGAACCACTATGTAACTCGTTCGTTCCCTTTTTTAACTATCATGGGCCAACATGGCCACAACTCATAATGTACAATTTCAAGTGGAAACAAAATGTTGTATTTAATGAATCATTTTTCTTAAAACATGAATGCATATGGGCCGTCAAGGCCTCTAACATACTATACAAACTGAATCCCTGTCTACAAAGCCTCTAAGAGTACATAAACATCAAAAAAGGTCGGGACAGGGCCTCTCCATACTAGTCAATGCATGTCACAGTTATACTGACCAAATAGGCAACTCCGAAGCGAGTGGAGTGCAGCAACACCTTCCGCTGAGCTGATAGCCTACTAGGAGGACTGTCAACCTGTCTATCGGAACCTGCGGGCATGAAATGCAGCTTCCCCAGGCAAAGGGACGTCAGTACGAATAAAGTACTGAGTATGTAAGGTAGAAAATCATAACTAAGAACAGTAATGTAAAGAGAGGTCTAGGAGATACAACATGTAGCATCTGGGTGCTTCTAAGAAACAGTAACATGAAATGCATGATACATATATACACATAATCTTTTAAAAAATCCGCCTATGTGGGAATCATCATCATCATATCATACCCGGCCTCAAGGAGGACTCAGTAAACCCAACTGATCAGTGGTTGCACAATAGATGCCATACCCGGACGACTATAGCGTGGCTCGGTAGAGTAAAGTAGATACATATATAATGCATGCTGGACTCATGGAATCATGTTCTAAACCTTTTGGAGTGACATAAGGTCATTGCTCTTCGATTAACATTATGGACATCATACCATCAATATGAACTTCACTAGGATTCAAGGATCATACATACTTTCTTAGAATAACTTTGTAAGGAAAGAACAACATGAACAACCTTAGTTGCTAAGAGTAGATTCGTTGTGAAATAGCATAATGTGTACGTTCATTTCACTTTAGATCATGCCAAAATAAAGAAGGAAGTGCCTTAACATACCTTTGCAATCTTCTATCCAATCGTGAACCAAGCTCAATATTATCTTCTTACGTCTACAACGAGAACCCGACTTCATCATCATCATATAAGCATTGTAACTCTCATATTTCAAAACCAATATTCTACAAGAAAACAGAAAGCACCTCCCCTGTTTTAACTACATCTCATATGCTACCAAAGGTCACCAAACAGCCCAAACAACAACAATATAATTCACAATAAGCTCTCCGATTAGTTCAACAATCATTTTGAGCGGCAAGCTCGATTGGAATCCGTATAACCCATATCACACCTTATAGAATTATTACATTAACTTAACAACATAATTAATATGATAATGAAGTAATTCATCAATGATTTCATCCTTATATCGTATATTTATATCAAATGAAACAATCCACAACTTCATATTTCTTCAATTGGCAACTTTATTCCCTAGTTCATGTCTAGTACAACCATTTAACTTAAAATACATCAATAAAACCTTAAGCACCTGCAAGAACATAATATACACGCCTCCTACAGTATCTTCAAGTTGAAATCCAAGTTATATTTAGCTTACAACAACCCTCAATTGCAATACAACACAATAGAAGTGACTTAAGCTAATCCAAGTATCCTAATAACTTAACCAACATACAATCAAACTTAAGAAAAATTAGTAGGATGTTATACTCATCTTAACCAGTAGCAAAAACTTTAAATTTCAGAAAAACACAACCCACAACTATCCTCAATGACAACACAACCTCAAAGAGGTGTTATTCTTCACTAGAACTAACTTTTGATGTTGAAATATGGTGTAATCCATTTGCAAGACTTGAAATAACCTAGGTTTTATATGAAACCATAGGAGGGTATTTTACAGAACATAAACCACTTAAAACAACATCCCACACGAGCTGGAACCACACAAAAATCAGCAACAACAAGAAGAACAAGAAACTTACTAGCGCGACGAGATTCCCGACACTTGATGTGTGTTGTTATCCCTTTGTTTGGGTCTTAGATCATGAGAGAAACTTGAGAGAGTGTTTTTAGGGTTCTAAGGTATGAATATACTGAAAATGAATAACTAAAACCGGGGTTGAGGCATCTTATATATATCCATATGTCTCAAATCGCCTATGTGGGTTCCATAGAGAGCTGTTTGGCGCAGTCTCGCTAACACACGAATATCTCTCTACTCCGATGTCGTATAGACAAACGGTTTAATGCGTTGGGAACTAGACTCATAGATATTAAATTTGGTTGGTAGATCATCCAATAATTCCAAGTATATTGGAAGAAAATATTAGTTACATTTTACCTAATTTTCAGCACATTTTGAATGTAACTTGTGAAGACCTTTGCCAACCTTTGTCCCACGACTTGTTTTACTTCAAAACGTAGCACACGAATATCATATGAAAAACATAACTCATAGCATAACCTCATTATCATATAATGAACCATAGTCTCACCCTAAAGTACATGTTATAACATTCCAAACTCGTCGACTTTCGATGAAACTTATTTTCTTCAATTGGTTTAGCTTCGAAGCTTTCCAACCCTCTTGGTACTCGTTATTCATGATCTTAAATATTTGTAACCTCCAATGTAACATGATTAACTTACTTTATATTCCATCAAATATAATCTTATTTCTGAGCTTACATCAATTGACTTACGATGTACTCTCACGTACGAAAACATGGGGTGTAACAGGTTAGTTCGCATTTCCGCTGGCTTTACTTGACTTGCTCACTTGCTCTGTATCATTGGGGTAGCGATTTTTCTAAACAAGATGTTTATATGAAATATGCATGATTTTGTAAAGATGCGATATAAGCATATAGTCTAAAAATAGTTTTTTAGATGAACCGACGACCGGGACGCGGTCCGAGACGTTGCAACCTCTCATGCCTCGGAATTTTGAGGGTCCTAATCAAAATTCTACCCCAGTTTGATGGGTGGAAACTTCTAACTTTTGCTCGTGCGACGATCAGCTGAACTTGCTTCAGAATTTTGAGGGTCCTCCTCAAAATTCTTCCCCAGTTTCCATTCGTGGGGAAAAGAAATCTTATTGAATCGTGACCGGAGCCATAGGGCTGCCTATGTATCCCCTCTTAAACGGGAATCAGGTCAGGCGTAGTTCAATTTACATTGCTGACAGAAGCATAAGGAATTACATATAGTAGCGCTTGACTGCATCTGAATTGATTGGTTTTGGCCAAACGTCTCCGTCCATTTCTGCAAGTATGAGTGCTCCTCCTGTCAGCACTTTTTGAACCATGTACGGACCCTGCCAGTTAGGAGAGAACTTTCCTTTGGCTTCATCTTGATGTGGAAAGATTTTCTTTAGCACCAGTTGCCCTGGTGTGAATCGTCTTGGTTTGACTTTCTTGTTGAAGGCTCTGGTCATTCTGTTCTGATATAGTTGACCATGACAAACTGTGTTCATTCTCTTTCCGTCTATGAGGGCTAGTTGCTCATAACGGCTCCTTACCCATTCCGCGTCGCTGAGCTCAACTTCTTGTATAATTCTCAGAGATGAATTTCGACTTCAGCAGGAATAACAACCTTTGTACCTAGACCAGCATATAGGGGGTTGCCCCGGTTGATGGCGGACTGTGGTGCAATATCCTAGTAAGGCAAATGATAACTTCTCATGCCATTGCTTGTGCCTTTCTATCACTTCCTTAGTATCTTCTTGATGTTTTTGTTAGCGACTTCCACAACTCCATTCATCTGAGGCCTGTAGGTTGTGGAGTTCTTGTGTTTGATCTTGAATTTTTTCTGAATCTCCCAGGTTGATAACCTCAGTTTCATCCAAGTTGGACTTAGGTCTATTTTCAAAGTTTTCGACCTCTTTAACGATTTCGTCGGGTATATCGTCTTCGTCTGAATCAATGTCCGTTTGTTGCGTCGTCTCATTGCATGTCACAACCATCAGTTCATCAAGTAAAGTAATAGTAATGTTGTATAGATAAAGTAAAAAGAGAAAACGGTAACAGTGAACATCGGATTCATAAAGAAATTGAAAGTTTCTTGGATAAATTGAATAACTTGTTTTGAACATTGAAGATCTTATTGCGGGAATTGAAAAAATTCAGAAAAGGGAAAATTTTTTAGTAAATAAAATAATAAATAATGCTTGCTTTTAGCCTTGCTACCCCGAGGCTCGGCGGGCTCTGGTGGTTCTGATAGACCAGTTCTCGAGATATGCTCCCTCGCTTACTGCCTGTACGGAAGGGCCTTCCTCCCCCTCCTCCTCGAGAATAACACAGCAATCCATGTCATCATCCTCTAGGAACAAATTACTTAGTGCAGCGAGTGCTTCTTCTTCGTCTTACCCATAAGTAACATCGGCCTGCTGGAAGGTCTGCTCCAGATGCGGTATCGGCTGCTCCAATGGGTAGTAAGGACTGCGCCAAGGTGGTGACCAGCTGTTGAATTCTTCCCATGTGTACTCATATCCCAGACCGAAAGTAGTACCATGTTTCTTGATTTTGATGGGTTTGGAGATTCCTTGAAGGTTCTTGAGGAGCCCTTTGCCAGGCTCGTACCCATTCCAGTTTAGTATACTCTCGATTTTGCTATCCCACCATTTATCTTTGTTAATGGCGTTGACTCTCTCAATATGGTGATGAGTTCCTCCACCCAGTTTTCTCTTTCCATCAATCACAGGGATAGTTTGGCGACTGTAGTTAGGGTTGCTACCGTCGCCGTGGATGCTTACCTCTTGGTGGTTCCACTCGAATTTCATCGCCTAATGTAGCGTTGATGCGACGGCCCCAGCAGCATGGATCCAGGGTCGCCCTAACAGCAAGTTGTAGGACACCAGCACGTCTATTACTTGGAAGTCCACTTCGAACCAGGTTGGTCCCATCTGTAAGCATAGATTGATTTCAACCATGGTAGCTCTTTTGGGCCCGTCGAAAGCTTTCATATTGATTTCTCCCTCTCTTATCTTGTGCAGCCCTTTACCCAATTTCTTGAGTGTTATCAGCGGACAAATGTTAAGACTGGAACCTCCATCGATCAAGATCCTTGTGATGAAATGATCTTCGCATTGCACGGTGATGTGCAATGCTTTGTTATGTCCCAATCCCTCAGGTGGTAACTCGTTTTCATGAAAAGTAATTTTGTGACTTTCCATTACCTGGCCCACCATGTTGGCCATTTCTCCACTGGTGATGTTGTTCGGCACGTATGCTTCGCTCAACACTTTTAGTAAAGCATTTATGTGCGTCTCAGAATTCTGCAGCAAAGAAAGAATGGATATCTGTGCAGATGTCTTGTTCAGTTGGTCAATGACCGAATACTCCTTAGCCTGTATTTTCCTCTAAAGATCATCAGAACCTGTTTCAATGAGGGGAGGGCGGTTGGCGACTTGTTTTCTTGACTTAGCCGGATGTTCAGGGGTATAGACTCTACCAGTTCTCGTCATACCCTGTGTTGCGATGGCTTCCTCAGACTTGTTTTTACCTTTCCTTCTTGCCTCGGTCGTATAATCCCAAGGGATAGCATCTGAATAGAAAGGTGGTGTGGTTGACATTGCTACTGGAATTGGCGTGGTCGTTCTTATTTCAACTGGAATGTATGTTAGGGGTGGTAGGACTGCAACCTCGAGTGGTGCTGGTGCATTTGCTAGAGATACAAACTCAACTTCAATTGGCACTGGCGCCTTCGCCTTTGCAGGCTGCGGCGCTTCAAGATCAAGCGGGATAGACATATTCACCTCGGCATTCTCAAATGGAATCTGGACTATGATCGGGTTGAGAGTGACTGCAGGCTTCTTTGGGTCATTTCCTTCTGCGATCAACAAGATTGACCCCTCGGGATCCCAATCAGCATCTACTTCAATCATATGGATACCTCCACCCTTATGGTCTGGTAAAGGGTTATTGCAAACGTTCGGAGCGGGATCCTTTGCTACAATAATCTTGTTATCAATGAGGGTCTGTATCTTATCTTTCAGAGATCGACATTCTTCGATGGTGTGTCCTTTCATGCCAGAATGGTATGCACAGGATTTGTTTGGGTTAACCCACTGAGAAGGGTTCTCAGGGGTGGCAGCAGGGATAGGTGTGACGTAACCAACAACTTTGAACTTTTCATACAACTGGTCGATGGGCTCGGCTGTAGCGGTATATTGCTTTGGAGGGCGACGATCAAAGTTAGGACGAGGCCTAGGGAAGTTTTGACGGGTAGGGGGTGATTGATAATGAGATGGCTGGGAATTATAGGTGTTGTAAACGGGAGCGGGTTGTGAATATCTAGGTAGGGTAGGTTGGTATGTGGGTGGTGAAGATTGGTATGTGGGCGGTGGAGCTTGGTAGTTCGGGGTTGGCTGATATGTGAGGGGAGGTGTTGGGTAGACATGGTATTTGGGTGGGGATTTGGCTTGTTGTGCAACCATTACAGCTCCCACCTCTTTTCTCTTATACACACCACCGGACTGTAAAGCCTTGTTAGTGGCTTGAAAAGCTTCAAAATTTGTAACCATACCGCTCTTGATACCTTCTTCAATCCGCTCTTCCAATTTGATAATATTAGAGAACCTGTGGCCTTCAACCATCATCAGTCGTTCATAGTATTGCGGTCCTGAGCTCGGACAAAGAACTTGTTCATTGTTCTTCCTCTAAAGCAGGTCTGACTTTAGCAGCTTCCGACCTCCAACGAGTAGCATACTCGCGAAAGGTTTCTATGGGTTTCTTCTTCAAGTTTTGGATGTAGAACACATCTGGTGCGTTCTCTGTATTGAATCTAAACCTGTCCATGAAGTCTGTGTCCATGCCTACCCAGTTTGACCACTTCCTAGGGTCTTGGCTGATATACCAAGACAGTGCGTATCCTTTCAAACTCCTTATGAACAGCTTCATGCAGATCCTTTCGTCTTTTCCTACGCTAAACAACTTATCACAGTAGGTCCTCAGATGGATCCTTGGATCACCAGTGCCATCAAACATCTCGAAACTTTGGAGGTTTGTACCCCTCGGGTAGTTCAACATCAGGTTGTATGCAGAGATCTTCATAGTTCAAACCTTCAATTCCCTTGAATCCCTCGACGCCTTGAACTCGGCTAGTCAGCTTTCTAAGTTCCTCAGCCAGATTCTTGATAAGTAAGTCATTCTCATCAGATTTGGATGTATGTGAGATAAGCGGAACAGAGTGGGTTACAGTTTCCACGTAGATGGGATTGTTGTAAGCATGGAAATGGTCCTTCGTGGGGTTTCGAGGTTCATGGATGGATGGTGGAGTATTGTTGTGGCAAGTGTTGCATGGTGCAGGGAGAGTTTGGTTATGGTGGGGTGCAGGGTGATTTGGTTGTTTTGGGATATTCTGTGGTGGTGTAGGGTCGACGTCAGGGACGTTGAGGGAAAATGACAGATTGGCCAGATTCCGGACATGGTCGATCTCTTCTTGAAACTTCAATAATTTCTTCTCCAATGGTGATATGTTCTTATGCAAAACCTGAATACCCCGGCCTTCAGTGGTCTCAACCTGTTCAACCGTATTGTCTTTCCGGATACCACTGGATTTTGCCATCTGACTTTTGCCCTTGTTTCTACCTTTGGGAGGACTGAGAGGAGGAGTAGGTGGAGGCCCTTTGGATCTTGTGCGGTAGGCGGATGATGCCAGACTGTGCGAACTAACCTTTGGGGAAGGGGATAATAATTAAAAGAGAAACAAAACAAAAGGTAACCGAGTCAGTGAGGATTATAAAAATTGCATAAATTAAGCACGTAATGCAGAAATGTAAAGCGTATCCTAAGTTAGGGACCTCTTTGTGCCCGAGGTAGGCCTAGCGACAATTAATTTGGAGAACTTAAAATGCTAAATGCCTCATTTTATTGATAGAAAATAGACAAATCTTAAAACGACACTAAATAAACAGGAAGTAAAGGTCACTAATGGCCATTGGCCTTATTACATTGATAAAGTAAAAGAAAGACATTCCTATCTACTTGGTCCCAGAAGGACCTTTCCTAGACTCGGCAATCTAGCTTCCCTCGAACAACTTCCCCAGCTCGCGGAATCCTAGCAGTAGGTATGCTCTGGCTAGATGTTCTTGACGAGCGTTTTGTCGCTAGAATGTAGACCTTCCCACCAACTCAACAGTCTTGGGTGGATATTGGCGACCATGCCGAATCTTGGGACTTCATGCCTCATTTCTGCAAAACAGACAAAGTTAGGCCTTTTACCCCCACCAGACTCGACTATTTAACACCAATAATTAGCAGGAAACATTTAGTTCTCCAAATAAATGCACAAAATGTGAGAGCGTCTGTTTGGGTTTCAGGGAAACCCAAGGGACTTTGGACAAGTCTGTCTTAAAGGCTATTGTGCGGACAACATGTTATCTTGGCTAGGTTTGACCATGATGCATGAAATAGTATAATAGAGTAAGGTTTCTATGGGGTTTTAGACTGGTACCCTTTAGCGGACAACTCAAGGGGGAAGTCACGGAACTGTCGACTGCACCGTTGATCGACTAGTTTTACCGCAAATACGCCTTTCCGAATTTAGGGGGTAATAATATAGGAATAGCGCAACCACTCATTGCAAGCGTTGCTATAGGATTTTGTTTGGCACGAGTGGAATATGAATGCTGAGCATCATATGCAATAAATAACATTTAAACAAGTAGGCATGTATTTGCATGTTAAGGAAAGCGGTAAAGAAAGGAAATACAACAGTTATAATTGAAAGCGGTTACAAAAGAAAACAAAATGACATGTCAGTTTCGTTCAAGTGAAATAAATTCTTGAAAGAAGTAAAATGATTTAATGGCATGTAACGAGGAAGAGGAAAGGGTGCAAGTACTTAAACAGAATTGAAAGATCCAAATTCGCGAAACAATTTGTAATGGTAAAAGCCTAGGGATATCCCCAGCAGAGTCGCCATGCTGTCGCGCCCCCTTTTTCCCCCTCTTAAAGCGGAGAGATCAGGTTTATGACATTTTGGACAACTCCTTTTGAAGGTTAAAAAGGGTTAAAAGGAAGAGTCGCCACCTAACGATTTTTATGGTGCGTTAGGGCACCTTCAGTAGTTAACTCATGAAACTAGTTTGTGTTATCAGAGATTGGGTAAGGGTTTGAGGTTATTCCAAGGGGAAGGTATAAGTCACCCCTCGGAATCCACATATGTGGGTCCCGGCCAAATGGTTTCGTGGATTTGGACAATAAACAGATAACAAACAAGGCTCACATAAGAGGGGGTTTCAAGAAAGTATTGGGCTTTTTACTAAAAGTTGAAATAGATCAAAAATAAACATTTGAGAAAGTGTCGTAGGTTTAAAGCAATATGGATCACATCAATGCAATACCTCATAGGAAGAACTACACGTGGTATTAGCGCACCGGTCATCATATCCATATTCTACCCTTCCCACCCCGCGAAGGTATTTAAAACGTGTGTGATGGTCACGAAGCTTATTGCGTGCTATTACCCGTCCTGTCCTATTAATCTCGGAGGATGTTTAGGACTACTATTCCTACAAGGTAGGTACTAGGCTGAACCCCTAGGTTTAAAGGACAAAATTCTAAGCGACAACATAAAAAAACATTTAGGAATGCAAATATAGGGGGGACACACAAAAGTTGATATGAGGCTCATATTTACCTCCACGACTTATGCACATGAATAGCACGACTCAAACACAAAGAGGTCCCAAATTTCAGAACCTAAGGCAGGATGTCTATATGTGAATACAGTAGCAGGGCAGTCCGATTTCTGAGTTTTTAGAAGAAGTGTCTTGCCAGTTTTTAGACTATTAACTCTGATTTGTAATTAGCTAAGCAGTGTACAGAAACAGTTTCCAGTTTTAATAAATGTTTATACCTAAGGCTTTCCTAGGCATATTAAAAATACTCCAGTTACCCTGTTTTAGTCTCAGTAAATAGAAATAGACAGGATGAATCTGTTTAGACTTTAAACTAATGTGGATGCAGTGTCCTACAAACAGGATATCTAAATGCATGCAAGAGTGTAGAATGATGCATATTTTCTGAATGCACAGAAACGTTTTTAACATATGACTTCTAGATGTTCGCGACAGTATTTCTAACATAGGACTCTAGCATAGACGACATGAGCATGTTGAGAATGAATTCCTAAGGTGACATGGTCTCTAATGCAAATATTGACAATTGATGTTATTATTGTACCTAAACAGGATTTCTAGGTATAGCAATTACGAGCATGCAAAGGCAGGGTCATTATAACAACCATTTTATAGTTATTTTAACTACGAACAGGATTTCTAAACGAGGCATTAATTACAACAGCCTTTTGCTGGTTATTAAACGTGATTCTCTAAGTGAACATGAATGTGATGAGATGCTGAAATAAATAGACCTAAACATGATTTCTAATGCATGACAGGCATATCCTAAGCATGATAACTATTGCACAATAAAGTAAATCCTATAAGCATGTTTTCTACCCATAATTATACTAAGCATGAATAATCCCACCCCATTTACCACTATCCAACCCCAAATATTTGTTTACAAGTTATTACATGCCAGGAATAATGAATTACACAACCAAAAGAAAAATAAGAAGTTATTTCTATAGGGAGCCTTCACTTAGGCCCAAATCTTCCAATCCTCAATCCTTTCGAATTTCCATAGCCTTTCATAGTCCGGATGTGTCAAAGCTCTCTAAGGTCCTCGTGGGTTCCCGGGCAATGCTCACACCCAGACATAGTTTCCAAGACTTAAGCATGTGCAGTGTGGAAATACCAGCCTCAGTGTGTCAAAGTTCAGAGGGAACTCGAAAGGTTCCCTAAGCAATGCTCACACTGAGGAGGTGGAACTTAAGAGTCTAGGAGTAAAGTGAAGTGCCATGGATAAATTTAAAAGAGTTTTGACAGAGATTGAGTGAGAAAAATGGTTTAAACAGGAAAGACTAATTTGAAAAGTAGTAGTAAGAACAGTTTGAAAATAGTAAAGCAACCAGAACAATAACATATTCAGAACAGAGCTGAACCACATGCAAGGAAGTGGGGGATTGGGAACAGATACGAAGCATGCAAGCGTGAGCATATAGGGGTCAGGATCACACAAGAATTTAGAATCAGGGAGGTCCCAGGAGGTCAAAGGTCCAATGTATGCTAGGCATTTCAAAATCAATTACCGAAGTATAGGATGCATTATCACACAGAGATTATTGTTGGGGAGCATTGAAGTAGAAACTAAGGGGGACACAAACATGCTGCATCTAAGAAAGATACTCATTCAGGGACATGTGATAGTCATGGAAATAGATATACTAGTTACAAGTCAAACAGAAAAACCATAAGTAAAAATAAACTAAGAACAAGACGTATTGTAGTAACAATAAAATCATGTTGTTTTGAAGGCTTGAATCGAAATCAGGACATACCAGTGAAGAGATAATGAACACAGAATGAGTAAGAGAGGGAGACAAGACAATAGTTAGCCTCGACTTGTAGCCGTCTAACACTAAACAATAGCAAGTAACACCAAAGTAATAGAGCAGAGAGTTTTAGACTGAGAGAGAGAGCTTTTGAACCACAATTGTTCGTGTGTCTGTTAATAAATGGCTAGAGCTTTTATAGTTGAAAGACAAGTAGTAAATAAGGCAGGAATTACAATAGCATGGTAATCAGAGATTCGAAATCAATTAGTCAGGAAATCAAGGCAGTTGTTCCCTTAAGTCAAGGGATTTCGGAATTCAAATGGTAAAACCATCAGCAAATAAGATAATAAAAGGTCAGTACAAGATTAAATAAGGAAAGAGTCCGAGTTCATTAAGTATAGGGAAACCAATTAAGTCCATTCAGAAAACCATAATTAAGGAAGTGATACCAGTAAATGGAGCGTCTTGGCAAACAAGATAAGTGAATCAATCAGTTTAAAAAATAGGCAGAGTTCTAGGGTTTTGAAAGACATATTCTTAATCAGATCATTCAATAAGGAAATTAGAGTCAATCAAGAGAGATTCATGCTCTATGTTTCAACACATATAGAGAGAGGCTAATAGTCATAGAAACGGACAAGTTCAGATATGCATAGGTCCAAATAAACAATCACATATAGGTAACACAAGTGTTAGGCTTTAGCAAGCTTGTTCAAAATATAACAATCACAGAGTCATAATAGGAATCAAATAATCAAGTCAATACGAAGAACCCAGACAGAAAAATCATAACAGTTAGGGTTTTGACATAGGCGAATTAAAAAACAACCAAAAGTACAGAATCAGTCATGATATGCAAAGAACAGACTTAAACGCAAAGAGAAACTTAGTTTTAACCAGACATAAAAAGGTTCTGAGAAAAACCCTAATTTTGAAAAGGAAGTAAAACCATTTAAAACTAATGATTCTTAAAGCTCGAGTCAAGAACAGTGTAAAACACATAGAGACATGCATTGAATCGTTAAAACAGCCTATATCTGAGAGATTTAGGCAAAAATTAGGGTCTCAAAAGAGAATCGAGTAGAACCGGAAAACCTGATGTAAAACTCAAAGGTCATAACGGATATGGTGTGGCTTTGTATAATTATGGGTAAGAAAATGTCTTGAAATCATTTATAACATCATTTATGCATAATTATGAATAATTATGGAACATAAAATATTAGATAAACTGGAAATAATTTGATAAAAATACGAAAAATTATGGAAAAATAATAATTACCATAAAGAGTGATTTTGAAGGCATATATGAAAGTTTGAAAATAATTTAGAGGGAAAATTGGGTATCAACACCAGGGATGTGACTATTGGTGATGACGGAGTTATGAGGATGCAGGGCCGTATTTGCGTGCCCAATGTGGATAGTATTCGAGAGTTGATATTAGCAGAGGCTCACAGCTCGCGGTATTCTATTCATCCGGTTGTTGCGAAGATGTATCAGGATCTGAGACAACAGTATTGGTGGAGGCGGATGAAGAGAGATATTGTTGAGTATGTAGCACGGTGTCTCAACTGCCAGCAGGTCAAGTATGAGCACCAGAGACCAGGTAGGTTACTTCAGAGGTTAGATATTCCGGAGTGAAAGTGGGAGCGGGTCACTATGGACTTTGTAGTTGGGCTTCCACGGACTTCGAAGGGTTTTGATGCTATTTGGGTCATCGTGGATAGATTGACCAAGTCCGCGCACTTCATTCCTGTCAGCACTACTTATACTATAGAGCGCTTAGCTGGCATTTACATTAAGGTGATTTTCCGATTGCATGGAGTTCTGGTTTCTATTATTTCTGACAGAGGTACTCATTTCACATCTCAGTTTTGTGTCACGCCCCAACCTTGGGAGGCGTGGCTGGCACCCGATGCCAAACTGGCATGAGCGAACCACTATGTAACTCGTTCGTTCCTTTTTTTAACTATCATGGGCCAACATGGCCACAACTCGTAAAGTACAATTGCAAGTGGAAAAAAACATTGTATTAATGAATCATTTTTTCTTAAAACATGAATGCACATGGGCCGTCAAGGCCTATGACATACTATACAAACTGAACCTCTGTCTACAAAGCCTCTAAGAGTACATAAACATCAAAAAGTTTGGGACAGGGGCCCGACATACAACTCAATGCATGTCTAAATCATACTGACCCAATGAGCCACTCCGGAGCAAATGGAGTGCACCAATATCTTCTGTTGAGCTGATAGCCTACTTGGAGGACTCTCAACTTGTCTATCGGGACCTGCGGGCATGAAATGCAGCGTCCCCAGGCAAAAGGGACGTCAGTACGAATAAAGTACTGAGTATGTAAGGCAGGAAAAATATAAATAAGAAAAGTAATGTAAAGAGAGATGTAGGAGATACAACCTGTAGCATATGAGTGCTTCTAAGAGACAGTAACATTAAATGCATGATACATATATACACATAATATTTTAAAAGCATACGCCTCTGTGGGCATCATCATCATCATAGAACATTCGCCTCTGTGGGCATCATCATCATCATATCATACACGGACTCAAAGAGGACTCGGTAAACCCAACTGATCAGTGGTTGCACAATAGGTGCCATACCCGGCCGACTATAGCGAGGCTCGGTAGAGTAAAATAGATACATATATATAATGCATGTAGGACTCATTGGAATCATGTTCTGAACCTTTCGGAGTGACGTAAGGTCGATATTCTCCGTACACATTATTAGGGCTAACTCTTCATCGAGAATTTTATAAGGATCATGAAGTACCAACAACATTGATAACATAAGAATAAGAGAAGCAACTTCAACATTAATTGTTCCATAAGAAGGGAAACAATGTAAGTACTGATAGCTTCTAAGAGTAAAGTATCTTTGGAAGCTCGTTCATTTGTATTATTTGGATCATGCCAAAAATAAATAAGGGATAGCCTTAACATACCTTTGCAATCTTATATCTAATCGTGAACCAAGCTCAATATGATCTTCTTACGTCTACAACGAGAACCCGACTTCATCATCATCATATAAGCATTGTAACTCTCATATTTCAAAACCAATATTCTACAAGAAAATAGAAAGCACCTCCCCTGTTTTAACTACATCCCATATGCTACCAAAGGTCACCAAAAATCCCAAACAACAACAATATAATTCACAATAAGCTCTCCCATTAGTTCAACAACCATTTTGAGAGGCAAGCTCGATTGGAATCCGTATAACCCATATCACACATTATAGACTTCTTACATTAACTTAACAACATCATTAGTATAATACTAATTCATCAATTATTTCATCATTATATCGTATATTTATATCAAATGAAATAATCCACAACTCCAGCTTCTTCAATTGGCAACTTTATTCACTAGTTCATGTCTAGTAATTCCATTTAACTTAAAATACATCAATACAACCTTAAGCACCTGCAAGAACATAATATACACACCTCCTACAGTAGCTTCAAGTTGAAATTCAAGTTATATTTAGCTTACAACAACCCTCAATTGCAATACAACACCATAGAAGTGACTTAAGCTAATCCAAGTATTATATTGTAGTTTATTATCCTAACAACTTAACCAACATACAATCAATCTTAAGCACAATCAGTAGGCTGTTATACTCATCTTAAACAGTAGAAAAAAACTTTAAATTTCAGAAAAATACACCCTACAACTATCCTCAATGACAACACAACCTCAAAGAGGTGTTATTCTTCACTAGAACTAACTTTTGATGTTGAAATATGGTGCAATCCATTTGCAAGACTTGAAATAACCTAGGGTTGATATGAAACCATAGGAGGGTATTTTACAGAACATAAACCACTTAAAACAACATCCCACACGAGCTGGAACCACCCAAAAATCAGCAACAACAAGAAGAACAAGAAACTTACTAGCGCGACGAGATTCCCGACACTTGATGTGTGTTGTTTGCCCTTTTTTTGGGTCTTGGATCATGAGGAAAATTTGAGAGAGTGTTTTTAGGTTTCTAAGGTATGAATATACGGAAAATGAATGACTAAAAACGGGGTTGAGGCATCTTATATATAACCATATGTCTCAAACCGCCTATGTGGGTCCCATAGAGAGCCGCTTGGCGCAGTCTCGCTAACATGCGAATATCTCTCTGCTCCGACGTTGTATAGATGAACGGTTTAATGCGTTGGAAACTAGACTCATAGATCTTCAATTTTGTTGGTAGATAATCCAATAATTCCAAGTTTATTGGAAGAAAATATCAGTTACATGTGACCTAATGTTCAGCACATTATGAATGTAACTTGTGAAGACCTTTGCCAACTTTTGTCCCACAACTTGTTTTACTTCAAAACGTAGCACACGAATATCATATGACAATCATAACTCATAGCATAACCTCCTTATCATGTAATGAACCATAGTCTCACCCTAAAGTACATGTTGTAACATTCCAAACTCGTCGACTTTAGACGAAACTTATTTTCTTCAATTGGTTTAGCTTCTAAGCTTTCCAATCCTATTGGTAATCATTATTCAAGATCTTAAGTATTTGTAACCTCCAAGGTAACATTATTAACTTACTATATATGCTTCCAAATATAATCTTATTTCTGAGCTTACATCAATTGACTTACGATGTACTCTCACGTACGAAAACATGGCGTGTAACATTTTGGAGGGCTGTACATAGAGGTATGGGTACTGATGTAGAGTTGAGCACTGCATTACATACTTAGACCGATGGGCAGTCGGAACGTACTATTCAGATTTTAGAGGATATGTTACGGGCTTGTGTGATTGATTTTGGTGGTTCATGGGATCAGTTTCTGCCACTAGCAAAATTTTCATATTATAACAACTACCTGTCCAGTATTCAGATGGCCCCGTATGAGTCTTTATATGGTAGGAGGTGTAGATCTCCGGTTGGTTGGTTCGAGCCTGGTGAGGTTAAGTTATTGGGCACATATTTGATTCAGGATGCGTTGGAGAAGGTGAAGTTGATTCAGGAGCGACTTCGCACGGTGCAGTCTAGGCAAAAGAGTTATGCGGACCGGCATGTCCGGGATGTGTCTTTTATGGAAGGTGATAAGGTACTGCTGAAGGTATCACCCATGAAGGGTGTTATGAGGTTCGGAAAGAGAGGAAAGCTGAGTCCACGGTTTATTGGTCCTTTTGAGGTACTTTAGAAGATTGGAGAGGTGGCTTATAGACTTGCCTTGCCACCCAGCCTATCGAGTGTTCATCCGGTATTTCATGTGTCGATGCTCAGGAAATATGTTGGTGACCCGTCTCATGTGTTAGACTTCAGCACAGTTCAGCTCGAGGGTGATATGTCATTAAGGTAAACCCAGTAGCAATTTTGGCTCGCGAGGTCAGAAAGTTGAGGTCCAAGGAGATAGCTTCAGTGAAAGTACAGTGGAGAGCTCAGCTAGTGGAGGAGGCTAATTGGGAGACCGAGCGGGAGATGCAGAGCAAATATCCTCACTTGTTTGAGACTCCAGGTATGTTTCTAGACCCATTCGAGGACGAACGTTTGTTTAAGAGGGGGAGAATGTAACGACCCGGTCTGTCGTTACGTAGAACCTGCATTATAATTACTGTTATTGACTTGTTATGGGTTGGTTATACTGTTATTTATGTGTTAGAATTGGTAAGCTTGAAATCGAAATGGTTGTAGTGAGAATTTAGTCACTTAGTCCTTAAAAATGGCCTTAAAGTTGGAAAAGTCAACTGAGAGTTGAGTTATTGGTAAACGACCTCGGAATGCGGATTTTATGGCTCGGATAGCTTAGTTAGGTGATTAGGGACTTTGAAGTGTGTTCAGAATATTTTTGTGATGTCCGGTGTAGAATTAGGCTTGAATTGGCGAAAGTTAGTTTTTGGTGATTTCCGGTCGGCAGTGGAAAATAGGCTATTGAGTTCGGAATGGAATTCCGACAGTTGTAACATGCTGGTAATGTCATTTTGGATATGTATGCAAAATTTCAAGTCAATCGGTGTTGTTTTGGATAGTTTTAGCATCGTTGGTGGATTTTAGAAATTTGAAAGTTCTTAGGCTTGAATCCGATGTGATTTTGGTGTTTTGAGGTTATATTTAGTGTTTTAAGAGTGCAACGAAGTTTGAATGATCATATGTGACGTGTTAGTATTTTTGGTTGGGGTCCCGAGGGGCTCGGGATTGATTTCGGATGTTAAACGGAGGTTTGGACTTGGAAATTGCAGCAATACAGTTGTTGGTGCTGGTGAAACTGCACCTGCGGAAGTTTGACCGCAGGTGCGGGCCCGCAGGAGCGGACAAGGATCCGCAAGAGCGGGAAGGTCGCAGGTGCGGTTAGGGGACCGCAGGTGCGAGTAATGGGTCGCAGGTGCGGAAACCCCTGGACAGAATATAATAAAACCCTTCCACGACCATAACCTATTTTAACACCATTTTTGAACGGGAAGAAGCTTTTGAGGCGATTTTGAAGAGGGAAAATCAGTGTTCATCATAGAGATAAGTATTTTGGACCTTAAAACTTGATTATAGGTGATTAAGGAACATAATCTCAGTGTTTAATCAATGAAAATCAGTAGAAAAATGTGGGGTTAGGGCTTGAGACTATGAGACCTTTAGGGGTCGATTTGAGGGATCAAACGAACTCCGATTTTAGCGTTCTTTATGTGTACAGACTCGTGAGATGACGAAAAACATTTTGGTATAAAAAATTTTGAGTTCCGAGATGCAGGCATGGGGGTCGGGTTTTAAGCTAAAATCGATATTTTTCAATTGGAATTCATTCCTTAAGCATAATTTGATGATAAAAATCTGAACTTGGTAGATTTGGAGCATTCGGGAGTTGATTCGACAGGCAAGCATATTGCGGAATAGTTTTGGGCTAGTTTGAGGTAAGTAATGTCTTTAAATCGTGTCCTGAGGGTATGAAACCTCGGACGTTGCACCCTTTCACGGGTTTTGGAATGCAAAGGTTGGAACTTGGAAATATATTCCCTATTTAGGCAACTATTGAGTTGCGAAACCGATTTCTAAGCCTATGCTTATTAGTATTGACATATTTTGATATGATTTGGGCTGTAAGCCATGTTTGGGGCCTAGTGCCGATCTGTTTACCCCTTGGGTGGCTGTTTTTACTACTTTCTTCACTGATATGTTATGTTTTTACTCAGTCTTTTTTTTGATAATTGTTTTGACACTCAGAGTATTTTGATACTATTTATTGAAAATAAAACACTGGTTTTGGGTCGAGAACCCGGTATATTTATGGCCTGATGGGCTGATATTGAGTGATTGTGAGGTTGCCTGATGGGCTGATATTGAGTGATTGTGAGGTTGCTTGATGGGCTGATACTGAGGGAAATTGTTACGAGAAATTTTGGCCCGATTGGCAGATTTATGATGATTTTACTGAGTTTTTAACTACGATTCACTTCGTTTTTCAAACTGATTTTACTGAGAAATATTGAAATTATACTTGTTTCAAAGGATTTCTAGAAATTGTTTTCGAACTTATGTATTTGGTGAATACTTTATAGTGACTTGGTCTTTTTACTGTTTTTGTGAATTGGTGTATCTGTGTTGTATGTTTCATATTTCTCAGACTGTGATTTATTTTCATTACTACTGAGTTGGCGTACTCATCATTACTCCATGTGCCTCTGTGCACAGATCCAGGTACCGGCTCAGAGCAGTAGCTGTCTCTGTTCGTTAGTAGCAGTTTTCGGAATTTCGAGGTAGCTGTCCAACGTCCACAGCTTCTCCACTTCCCTTCCTTATTTAGTTTTTAGCATTTCATTCCTACACTTAATTCGAGACATTAGTAGAGTTAGTTTTATTTCGTAGATGCTCGTGACCATGTTAACTCCAGTCTTGGGAGGTTGTTTAGACTATTAGTGGGGCGCTAAGACTTAATGAATTTATTTTATGCTATGTTTGCTGTTATTATTGAATTGTGAATTATTATAATAGAACAAATGTGTAGTAATGTGATGGTTGGCTAGCCTAGTTCCATGATAGGCGCCATCACGACCTGTTAGGATTTGGGATCATGACAGAGATTAATTAATTAATTAAGCGTAATTTGGATATGTTTTAGGATGCTTAACGTGGCAGCAACCCTTTCTCCAATTGTGACTCTTATTCCATTTTAATAGGTGGAATGACAAGGGGTCTTTTGTCACGACCCCAAATCTAAACTGGCCGTGATGGCGCCTATCATGATACTAGGCTAGCCAATCTACCGTGAAATAACATATAAGACTTTCCGTTTAATACATAAGTAATCCCATAATTCATTAAATTCTGTCTTTAAGCATTTTTCCAAACAATAAAAATAGTCAAATGTCTAAGCACAGCCCCGGACATCCGGTGTCAACCGTCATAAGCATCTAAGAAGTGTTACAAGACGATACCATTTTTATTACTACTACAAGTCTGGAAATAGGTAAAAATGACAGAATAAGAAGGAAAAGTGGGCATGCTGCGGACACCAAAGAGCTACCTCAAACCCCGAATGAGCTCCAAAGAAAGTGTGAATCAGCTAGCGCTCTGACCTAGTACCTAGATCTGCACACATGGTGCAGGGAGTAACGTGAGTACGCCAACTCAGTAAGTAACAATTATAACTAAAGACTTGAGTGCAGTGACGAGCATTTAAAATCAGTAAAACCATGTGATAAACAGCAGTAAAATAAATGCATCAACTCAGGAATCCCCTTTTCGGATATTTTCATAAAATTCCCCAAGTTTCCATTAAAATCCCCTGTAAAACATTTGTATAACAATTTCATTAGAGGCTCGGTGTAAAGGAAAGTGAAAACAATATTTTCATAAAATATCAGCCCCTCGGGCACAGTGTCACTCGCAAATAAAGCCTCTCGGGCAAGCCTATCAGTCACTCGTGACTCTACTATCATAAGTCAATGCTCACACTCAGCACTCTCACTCAACATGTACTAATATATATATATAACCGCTACGACGTACATCCCGATCCATATAATATCCGTTGCGGCATGCAACCCGATCTATATAGTAGTCGACTGCGCTCACTAGGGGTGTACAAACTCTGGAGGGGCTCCTACAGCCCAAGCGCTATATCACTGCGGCATGTAGCCCTATCCAATATCTCGTTGCGGTGTGCAGCCATATCCACATATACCTCATTGCGGCGTGCAACCCGATCCATATATATATATATATATATATATATATAACGCTACGACGTGCAACCCGATCCATCACTATCCTCACAATACGGCTCTCGACCTCACTTAGTCATCCTCACAAGCCACTCGGGCAACTCGTCACAAGTCACAGGGACTTAGCCCAAAATATCTTTCAATATTCTAAAACAGGGTGATAAACAAGAATACACAGCTTTTATCAGTTTGCATATCATTATTCAAAGGCATCATGGTTCGTAGGCACCATCCTCATGGCCCGAGAACATCATTTCATATCCTGCGAATCCCTCATCAAGCGATTCATGGCCCAAGACATCATGGTCTAAGGACGTCATCCTCAACCGTCCAAAGACAACATTCATAGTCCAACGGGAATCTGCATCATGTTTAAATTACGCACAATATTTGCTTGTTATTCATTTGCAAGAGATACGGCTAGGAACCGCCAGCCAGGCAGGAGCGGACCACTCCAGTTCTCTTAATTACCCCGTAAGCCATCCCGTTCACCTTGCCTTACACCTTGCGTCCGTCCTTATAGAACGTCATTGATACACTTCGCCAGTGATTCCTGAACTACATACGGTCTAATTCCTATAAAACTAGGGATATGTAGGCAGCTCATAAGCCAGGGTGCGGCCTAAATTTTTTATAATATTTCCACTCGGTCAAAATTGGCCATCATGTCTTTACCCGACAACTCTTTCATCCTTCTCGGGTAAAGAGGGGCAGCTGTTGATACCCAATTTTTCCTCTAAATTATTTTCAAACTTGCATATATGCCTTCAATATCACTCTTTATGGTAATTATATATTTCCAT
This sequence comes from Nicotiana undulata, assembly GCA_005239495.1. Classification (NCBI taxonomy): domain Eukaryota; kingdom Viridiplantae; phylum Streptophyta; class Magnoliopsida; order Solanales; family Solanaceae; genus Nicotiana; species Nicotiana undulata. The sequence goes on along the minus strand of ML277017.1, from coordinate 4,697 downwards.
AATTTTCCGTATTTTTATCAAATTATTTCCTGTTTATTTAATATTTTATGTTCCATAATTATTCATAATTATGCATAAATGATGTTATAAATGATTTCAAGACATTTTCTTACTCAATATATTATTCATAATCCTATTTAATTCCATTTAGATTTTATTATTTTCCAAATTAGCCAATATTTGCATTATTTAGCTAATTTCAACAATTTTTGAAATAATAGCACAAGTATTCATTTATGTCTTTTTTTTTTAAATCCATAATTGATCATTTTATATTTTTATACTAGGTAATCATCTTAATTTCATTTATTTGGTCTTAATTTCATTTTACACGATTATTAGCTATTTTAATTAATTAATTATCCTATCTTAATCGGGTATTTAACATTTGGCCTATTTCTAAAAATCCTAGCCAAATTCTAACCCAACCCCACCCGATCTCCTACCCACTTAACCAGCCCAAATTGCCCATCAATCCTTAAACTCTACCCGGACCAACCCCTCTAATTATCTGAGTCGTTGATCAAAATAGATCAACGGCCCAGAATCCTATTTTCTTAATTAATTCAAATCACCCCCCCCCCCCCAACCGACCCATCACTCTTCACCTACCACTCATCTCTATAACTCTCGTCTCTCTCTCTCTCTCTCTCTCTAGTCTCTAGAGACTTCCGTCTCTTCGTCTCCGATGGAACTCCACCTCCTTCCTTTGGACGTCTCTGGCCACCATCCTTTCAACCATGAGTCTCCATCATCTAGCTTATCTTCTCTCAGAGACCCTCGAGGGCCTGGGCCATGCTGACTCGCACCTAGGGTTCCTGCTTTGGTTGTTCATGGTCTCTCCGGTGGGGTTTGAGCAAAGCCACACCATATCTGTTATGACCTTTGAGTTTTACATCAGGTTTTACGGTTCTACTCGATTCTCTTTTGAGACCCTACTTTTTACCTAAATCTCTCAGATCTAGGTTGTTTTAACGATTCAATGCATGTCTCTTTGTGTTTTACATTGTTCTTGACTCGAGCTTTAAGAATCATTAGTTTTAAACGGTTTTACTTCCTTTTCAAAATTAGGGTTTTTCTCAGAACCTTTTTATGTCTGTTTAAAACTAAGTTTCTCTTTGCGTTTAAGTATGTTCTTTGCATATCGTGACTGATTTTGTACTTTTGGTTGTTTTTTAATTTGCATATGTCAAAAACCTAACTGTTATGATTTTTCTGTCTCGGTTCTTCGTATTGACCTGATTATTTGATTCCTATTATGACTCTGTGATTGTTATATTTCGAACAAGTTTGCTAAAGCCTAACACTTGTGTTACCTATATGTGATTGTTTATTTGGACCTATGCATCTCTGAACTTGTCCGTTGTTATGACTATTAGCCTCTTTATATATGTGTTGAAACATAGAGCATGAATCTCTCTTGATTGACTCTAATTTCCTTATTGAATGATCTGATTGAGAATATGTCTTTCAAAACCCTAGAACTCTGCCTATTTGTTTAAGCTGATTGATTCACTTACCTTGTTTACTAAGACGCCCCATTTACTGGTATCACTTCCTTAATTATGGTTTTCTGAATCGAGTCTTAATTGGTTTCCCTATACTTAATGAACTTGGACTCTTTCCTTATTTAATCTTGTACTGACCTTTTATTACCTTATTTGTTGCTGGTTTTACCATTTGAATTCTGAAATCCCTTGACTTAAGGGAACAGCTGCCCTGATTTCCTGACTAATTGATTTCGAATCTCTGATTACCATGCTGTTGTAATTCCTGCCTTATTTACTACTTGTCTTTCAACTATAAAAGCTCTAGCCATTTATTAACAGACACACGAACAATTGTGGTTCAAAAGCTCTCTCTCTCTCACACTCTAAAACTCTTTGCTCTATTACTTTGGTGTTACTTGATATTGTTTAGTGTTAGCCGGCTACAAGTCGAGGCTAACTATTGTGTTGTCTCCCTCTCTTACTCATTCTGTGTTCATTATCTCTTCACTGGTATGTCCTGATTTCGATTCAAGCCTTCAAAACAACATGATTTTATTGTTACTACAATACGTCCTGTTCATTGTTTATTTTTATTTATGGTTTTGTTGTTCGACTTGTAACTAGTATATCTATTTCCATGACTATCACATGTCCCTGAATGTGTATCTTTCTTAGATGAAGCATGTTTGTGTCCCCCTTAGTTTCTACTTAAATGCTCCTCAACAATAATCTCTGTGTGATAATGCATCCTATACTTCGGTAATTGATTTTGAAATACCTAGCATACATTGGACCTTTGAACTCCTGGGACCTCCCTGATTCTAAATTCCTGTGTGATCCTGACCCCTATATGCCCACGCTTGCATGCTTCGTATCTGTTCCCAATCCCCCACTTCCTTGCGTGTGGTTCAGCTCTGTTCTGAATATGTTATTGTTCTGGTTGCTTTACTATTTTCAAACTGTTCTTACTACTACTTTTTAAATTAGTCTTTCCTGTTTAAACCATTTTTCTCACTCAATCTCTGTCAAAACTCTTTTAAATTTATCCATGGCACTTCACTTTACTCCTAGACTCTTAAGTTACACCCCCTCAGTGTGAGCATTGCTTAGGGAACCTTTCAAGTTCCCTCTGAACTTTGACACACTGAGGCTGGTATTTCCACACTGCACATGCTTAAGTGTTGGCAACTATGTCTGGGTGTGAGCATTGCCCGGGAACCCACGAGGACCTTAGGGAACTTTGACCCATCCGGACTATGAAAGGCTATGGAAATTCGAAAGGATTGAGGATTGGAAGATTTGGGCCTAAGTGAAGGCTCCCTATAGAAATAACTTCTTATTTTTCTTTGGTTGTGTAATTCATTATTCATGGCTTGTAATAACTTGTAAACAAATATTTGGGGTTGGATAGTGGAAAATGGGGTGGGATTATGCATGCTTAGTATAATTATGGGTAGAAAACATGCTTATAGGATTTACTTTATATTTGTGCAATAGTTATCATGCTTAGGATATGCCTGCCATGCATTAGAAATTATGTTTAGGTCTATTTATTTCAGTATCTCATCACATTCTTGTTCACTTAGAGAATCACGTTTAATAACCAGCAAAAGGCTATTGTAATTAATGCCTCGTTTAGAAATCTTGTTCGTAGTTAAAATAACTATAAAATGGTTGTTATAATGACCCTGTCTTTGCATGCTCGTAATTGCTATACCTAGAAATCCTGTTTAGGTACAATAATAACATCAATTGTCAATATTTGCATTAGAGACCATGTCACCTTAGGAATTCATTCTTAGCATGCTCATGTCGTCTATGCTAGAGTCTTATGTTGGAAATACTGTCGCGAACATCTAGAAGTCATATGTTAAAAACGTTTATGTGCATTCAGAAAATATGCATCATTCCACACTCTTGCATGCATTTAGATATCCTATTTGTAGGACACTGCATCCACATTAGTTTAAAGTCTAAACAGATTCATCCTGTCTATTTGTATTTACTGAGACTAAAACAGGGTAACTGGAGTATTTTTAATACGCCTAGGCAAGCCTTAGGTATCAACATTTATTAAAACTGGAAACTGTTTCTGTGCACTGCTTAGCTAATTACAAATCAGAGTTAATAGTCTAAAAACCTGTAAGACACTTCTTCTAAAAACTCATAAATCGGACTGTCCTGCTACTGTATTCACATATAGACATCCTGCCTTAGGTTCTAAAATTTGATACCTCTTTGTGTTTGAGTCGTGCTATTCATGTGCATAAGTCGTGGAGGGAAATATGAGCCTCATATCTGTTTTTTTGTGTCCCCCCCCCCCCCATATTTGCAGTCCTAAATGTTTTTTTATGTTGTCGCTTAGAATTTTGTCCTTTAAACCTAGGGGTTCAGGCTAGTACCTACCCTGTAGGAATAGTAGTCCTAAACATCCTCCGATACTGATAGGACGGGATGGGTAATAGCACGCAATAAGCTTTGTGACCAACACACGCGTTTTAAATACCTTCGCATGGTGGGAAGGGTAGAATATGGATATGATGACCGGTGCGCTAATACCACGTGTAGCTCTGCCTATCGGGTATTGCATTGATGTGATCCATATTGCTTTAAACCTAGGACACTTTCTCAAATGTTTGTTTTTGATCTATTTCAACTTTTAGTAAAAAACCCCAATACTTGCTTGAAACCCCCTCTTATGTGAGCCTTGTTTGTTATTTGTTTATTGTCTAAATCCACGAAACCATTTGGCCGGGACCCACAGTTGTGGATTCTGAGGGGTGCCTAATACCTTCCCCTTGGGATATCCTCAAGCCCTTACCCAATCTCTGGTAACGCAAACTAGTTTCATGAGTTAACTACTCAAGGTGCCCTAACGCACCATAAAATTCGTTAGGTGGCGACTCTTCCTTTTAACCCTTTTTAACCTTCAAAGGGAGTTGTCCAAAACATCATAAACCCGATCTCTCCTCTTTAAGAGGGGGAAAAAGGGGGCGCAACACTTAGCATCACCTCGACAGACCCTATCCTTAAGAACTAATAAGTGTCGGTCATCATACTGGTGAGCCTTAATTCGATCAATAAGAGAAGACCGGGAAGCCATGCTATCTAATACCCACGGAGGGTTTGAAAAATCCAATCTCACCAATGATGAGTGGTGATTTTACCACTCATTTTAGCCTTTTCTCATTAGATTTTGTATTGTTA